>PVIU01002786.1:0-161704 GCA_004026605.1 Ondatra zibethicus | reverse complement strand
AGGTTATATTCTGTGCAGGTTATATTCTGTGCAGGTTATATTCTGTGCAGGTTATATTCTGTGCAGATTATATTCTGTACAGGTTATATTCTGTACGGGTTATATTCTGTGCAGGTTATATTCTGTGCAGGTTATATTCTGTGTAGTTTATATTCTGTACAGGTTATATTCTGTGCAGATTATATTCTGTACAGGTTATATTCTGAGCAGGTTATATTCTGACCACGTTATATCCTGTGTAGGTTGTATTCTGTACAGGTTATATTCTGTGTAGTTTATATTCTGTACAGGTTATATTCTGTGCAGGTTATATTCTGTACATGTTATATTCTGTGCAGGTTTTATTCTGTGCAGGTTATATTCTGTGCAGGTTATATTCTGTACATGTTATATTCTGTGCAGGTTACATTCTGTGCAGGTTATATTCTGTGTAAGTTATATTCTGTGCAGGTTATATTCTGTGTAAGTTATTTTCTGTACAGGTTTTATTCTGTGTAGGTTATATTCTGTTGAGGTTATATTTTACACTGGTTATATTCTGTACAAGTTATATTCTAGAAACAAAGTCATTGGCTTCTAGAAATGTAAAATTTCCTGGATGTGCTAGCCATCATCACATGTCTTTCCACGCACCATCCACGGGTGTTCCTCTCCTGACTGGAAAGCCTGCCCAGTGCCTGCACGTTCTTCATGGCCACTAAATCCCAAGAATATAAACATCTGGATACTAAAACTCACCTTCATGAGACACCATCTGTCCTTCCCAGTTTTAAAATTACTCACAGGTTATGAAATGCAATACTTCTTTATTCCTTAATTTGTCTAAAAATTCAAAAGCCAGATCTTTGAAAAGACCAGATGACGTTGATTCCACTGTAATCATCCACCAAAGACTAAAAAGCAGATTATGTGGCTTCCTGGCTGTTAGCGCCACTGAGCCCCTCACAGTAGTAAAATCTCTCAGTTATTACCTTAACGGTGCATAGCAGTAGAGAATGGTGGATCCACTGAGCATAAAATTTCCCCTCTACAAACTGAATGAGGCTGCCACGCTCACCCTCTCTGGGCCACTGGCTAGGAACTATGCTGCCCTGAGGAGCCTTGACTGGATTTATTTGGCACGAGGGACAACCCTTCTCTGTGTCTCTAAGAATGATTCTGGAAATCCTCCACTGTGAGTAGCACATCATCAACCTGCATGGTCTGTAGAGTTTCAATGGGAGCAGCTCAGTTTGCCAAAGAACTAAGAGCGATGCGTGCTGAAGGGTGCATGGGGGGAGGAAAGAATGCGGGTGCAGCATAGGAGAGGCAATAAAATCCCCCAGCTTTGAGGGTCTCTGAGTCTGAGATGTGGGCTGCAGCCCAGGGGCCCCAGCAGGAGCCTTCATTGTGCTCCATTCACTGACAAGAGACCTTCAAACAGTTCTCTTTAGAACCAAAGCAGGATTTTAAAGAAAAAAAAAGTACCAGGAAACTGGCCAGGTAGTTGACTCATGGTTAATACCAAGGAAGAAACCTATCAAGGTTAGGCCGAGCATGGACATTGGGATTCTGTGTGCTTCCCAACCCCCTCACCCAGTGCCTGTGCAGACATCACCAATCTGCAGCCATGTGCCTATTTACTAAACCAGCGGTTCAATGGCTTCTGCTGTTCACACTGCCCTCCATGAAGCCCCCCATTTTCTTAGTGATCACAGAGCAGTCCACTTGGCCCTGCCTCAGCCCACAGCTGCCCTCTGCAGGCTAGAGAGGGACAACTCTTTTATTTTCTTTGTTTCTCTTATGTTTTCTCCAAGAAGAAAGGTGAGCAGGAGCATGGGAGGAGGGGAGGGAGGAATAAGAGACTAAGACAGGGGTATGCTGGGATTTTCTTTTTCTTTTTTGGCAGGATGACTCCTTTTGAGAGAGAAGTGGAATAGGAGTATTAGAGACATTTTTTCTGCAGAAAGACTGGATTCCCGACTTCTCATCAAACAGACACCTTTGCCCAAGAGGCCTTGGATCTAGATAAGCCATCAGCACCAGGGACATTTAGAGAGAAAGGCTCAGAGATTTACACACACTCCATATTATAGCTGATAAGAACACAGGACAAAACAAAAGAGGAGCTGTAAAAGATTCTATAGCTGGATAAGATAAAGAAAATATACAAGACTGACAGAGAAAGCTACGGTGAAGAAACAAAGAGAAATCTAGCAAAGCCTCACATTCACACTGTAAGATCACACAGCTCAGAGAATCCCATTCACACTGTAAGATAGCACAGCTTAGAGAATGCAACCCATGCTAGGACATCCTAAAAGGCCCGCGGCTGGCCTCGGCTCCCTTCTGATGAGGCAGCAGGGAAGTGGCCGGCTAGCGGTCCAAGCATTGATCAGCTGCTCATCACTAGTAGGTGGACTTGATTCAGATCTCCTGACTCCCTTTTGCCCACCGGCTGGAGCATAAAGCACAGAAGCACAAGGAGTCAGAGAAGGCTGACAGTGTCTCGGGGTAGAAGCAAACTTTAAGCATCTCTGAAGAAGGTGTACTGCAAGGAATCTTTCTGAGAGAGTGAAGAGAAGCCATAGTTGGGAAGGGAGCATGTTTATCGGTTAACAACATGGGCTCTGAGGGAGTGTCACTAAGCATGGGTTGGTTCAAACCCCAGAAGTCAAAAGTCCAAAGTCAACAGCAGGTAGTTGAGAAACCTTCAAGTAGCCATTGGAGGAGCTCACACAGAGGGGAAGCGTGCAGGCATGACTGGCAGAAGAGCCTGAAAAACACAACACAGAGGAAAACTGAAGTAGAAATGATGTCCACATCCAACATAGAAGCTGCCGAGGGTGCAGCAGACGAGGAGCGGACGATGCTCTTGCAGAGAACGCAGGTTCGATCCCCATGCTCCTCAGGGTGACTCCTGACTGCCACTCTGGGCTCAGCAAGTCAGATACCCTTCTTCCAAAGTCCACAGGCATCTGCACTCACATGTGTATGAGCCCACGTGTACATATAATTAAAATTCTTAAGGTAAGAAAATGTGATGCTTGGGTTCAAAGTCTCTGTTCACACACCTTCATTTGCCTCTTTGACGGTGACTGACCAAAGATAATTTGAAAGGGGGACCTAAAAGTGAATAGAAAGATTTTCATGACTATCCAATTAGAGATGACTCACTACTTGTAGATTTGTTGTTTGAGGGCTCCTCTTTGGGAAAGCATGGTGAGTAGCTATCCTTGGAGGAACATTGGAATGAGTAGTTTTTAGTAGCCATGAATCCCCTGACCTTATTCACTCCTCTTTTCGAAAAGGACACAAACCAGAAACAGGCTCCAAATGAGGTTTGTCTGATGAGCAGTGGCAGATGGGCAATTTTGAACGAGGAGCCCTGAGCCTGTAATCAGCTACTTGCAGCTCCGATAAGTCAGTGTGCAGCCTGAGCAAACACATGTTTTCGCTGGGAGAGAACCCCTCCTACCTGCGATGTCGTCCCCAGTCCCAGGCAGCACCAGGCAGGCAGTCCTGGAGAGTAATAAGCTGATCCCTTTCTGTCTGACCCAGGGGCCTTCGACAGGATGATTTTTGCCTCTCTAGAGGACATGGGCAATGTGTGCAGAGATTTCTTTCCTGCCTGGGAAGAGAAGAACAGTTTATTAGTATGCAGTGCATGAAGGCTGGACCTACAGCCACCCTGCCACACACAGGAGAGCCTGGGGATAATTGCCTGGGTCAAAGTGTCACCTGAGTGGAGACCGAAAAGTCTTGATTAATGAGTGAATCGGGACTACCCAGATCACCCCTGGGCAGGAATTTCTTTGCATCCCAGGCCTGGGGTCTATCTTCTTTCTCTGTTGTTTAGGATTCCAACATGCAAAATGGTGCTGCTAAGTAAGCCAGCCATAATTATAGTGATGGGGCAGGAAGGCACTGGGAGGAAGAGTTGGGAGAGAATGTCAGCAGAGTGGTCCAGCCAGCTTTGGGATGAGGATCCAGAAGCCTGTGTTGTGTCTTGTCTCACTCACTGTGTGACTGGGTAGAAGTCGGTCACCTCTCGGCTAATTTCTGTGGAGACAGGATCTGGTTAGAGAAGACACCCATAGAATAAAGTCTAGTCTGCCATCTGGACAAGAGTCTACACAGAAAGGAAGTTAGCATACATGTAGAAGAGTCAACTGTGTGTTTATTTTATTTATTATTTAAGAATTTCATACATGCATACAAATCTTTATGAAAATATTCACCCCTTCTCCTCCAACTCCTCCTGGACCCCCTCCCACATCCTCTTGTTATTATTTGTTATTAGTTAGGTTTGTTATTTGACAGGTTCATGCATGTATACAACGTATTCTGTTTACTCTTCATGCATCTGTTCTTATCTCTCTCCCATCCCTAACAATGTCTCCCCGGCAATCCATTCCCAAGATTCATGACTTTTAGTTTTGTTTGTAATACATTTAGTTTAACGTGTGATTACTACTGGGTTAGAATTTTCCATGGAAGCCTGATGGGTCACCAGGCACCTCTGTGTTTCTTAAAAACATGTAGCAAAAAGCAGAAAAACAGGAAAAGACCTTTTAAAATAAATATATCCCAGTGACCAAGGAAACAAGCCAATATCCACTGTGTGTGTGTGTGTGTGTGTGTGTGTGTGTGTGTGTGTGTGTGTGCATATGTGTGTATGTGTATGCATGTGTTTGTACCTGGGCATGTGTGCTTTAATATAATAAAGTGCTTGTGCATGCAAATCTATGAACAAACATTGAAAATATTATGCTGAGTGAAAGAACACACACACACACACACACATATATCTCAAAATATATTTTACTATATGAAAATGTCCAGAATAAGCTGATACACAGGGACAAAAAGATCAGCCATCGCCATGGGCTGCAGGAATGTCTTCTGCAACCAGTGTCTACACGGCACTCTGAGTGTGTTAAAAACCCACTAATCCACTAACTGGTGTGCTTAAAGTGGTTAGGATGGTGATGTTTTCTGTCCACGAACTTTATTTCAGACAGAGAGATACTTGGGAAGCCTTCATCTGAGGAGACAGCGGATATGTTTTACTGAATGGGGTGGAAGGGAAGCTGCCTCCTCCTTACTCACAGTGAGCCTGCTGGGGGCTCCTCTGTGTTGAAATCCCACTATGTCATCTGGTCTCTCTGCCCTTTAGCCCTTTCTGATGTCCCTTGCATCCCTTTGTGTTATGTCCCCTGAGCCACTGTTAGGTTAGGGGGACTTCCTGAAGCTCCATCCAGGCCTCTCCTTGCCTCCTTGTATAGATGCAGTGCTTGGCGTTAGCCCACATCTTCCTGCAGTATCCAGTAAGTGTACAGCATAGAGAGTTCCTCTGAGCGTCAAAAGAGATTGCCTTGGAAACAGAGACACTGAGAACCTCCTGAGGTGAGCAGGGCTGAAAGGTGCCTCAAGGAAATGAAAAATATTCCATTAAGTGTAAGGCTCAAGAGAGTGACAGCTACGCGTTCGTACTCAGCGCTTAATGCAGGGTGTCTAGACACAGATAATACCATGATCCACGTGCTGTGCTTATCCGTGTGTGCAGCGTACATTTACGGCGTCACATGATGAACACACACAACTGGTGACAACTATCCTCAGGGACAAGTAGTAAAGGACAGGCCAGATACCCTCAGGCAGTAGCCAAAGCCACTCTGCCTTCGCAAACAAGATGCTTGATATTCTCGTTGTCAGTTTGTTGATGGACCGACCACTGTAAGGTGGGAACTTCCGTTCGTTAGTAGCCTTTGTCAGGCTGCCGTCCCACTCAACAACAGCGTCTAGGGGTCAGGATGAAGGACCAGCCGCCTTCACAGAGCCAGTCCCCATAAACATGCGAGAGGAAGATGGAGGAAGCATCTTTTCCTCTGTAAAGGGCACGAGCGTCACATCGAATGAGAACAATGTGAAATTCTTCCGCATGCGTTCTTTATCTTCTGAGTCCTAACAAGCGCCATGTTATATAATATATATACATAGTAATATATATCATGCATACACATATAGTAATGTATATCATGCATATACATATAGTAATATATATCATGCATATACATATAGTAATATATCATGTATATACATATAGTAATATATAACATATGTACATATAGTAATATATCATGTGTATACATATAGTAATATATCATATATACATACAGTAATATATAATGTATATACATATAGTAATGTATAATGTATATACATATGGTAATATATCATGTATATACATATAGTAATATATAATGTGCATGCATATAGTAATATATATCGTATATACATATGGTAATATATCATGTATATACATATAGTAATATATATAATAAATACATATATATGATACCACAACAACATAAGTTACAGAAGGAAGAGTTTGGAGGTTCCCATTTCCATAGAGTCCATATGGTGAGGGAGGCAGGGGAGTGCATGGCCAGAGCAGGCATCTGAGAGGTTACGTCTTCATCCGCACTCAGGAAGCAGCGGAAGAACAGGAGTGAGGCAAGGAGAGGCTATAGAGCCACAGAGCCCGTCCTCATGACGAACTTCCCCTAGCACAGCTCTACCTCTGTGTAGTCTGAATGAGAGTGGCCGCCATAGGCTCGTGTCATTGAACACCCGATCCCTAGTCGGTGGTGCTGTTTGGGAGAATTTGGGTGGTGCAATGGCCTCACTGAAGGGAGTTCGCCACCAGAGACAGGCCTTGTGCATTTAGGTTCTCATCATTTACTCTTTACTTTGTTTTGTCTTTGAGGTTCAAAGTGTGAACCATCTGCTTCCTCCTCCTGCCCAGACTAGCACCTGCTGCCATGCCCCTGCCCCCACACTATAATGGGGATGGACTCTTATCCCTCTAGAACCATGAGGCCAAACAAACGGTCTTCCTATATGTTGCTTTGGTAATGATGTTGTATCATAGCAACAGAACTGAGACTAGTCCAACTTCCCAACGGTTCCATAATTGCCCCCCAAAAGGGCCCCCCACCAGGAACAAAGTGTTCCAATCTCAGGGCCTATGGGGCACTTTTCTCCCTCAAAGCAGGACATAATGTTCACTAGCGCTGCTCATCCAGAACCGGGAGCCTTTTCTCTGTCAGAGTTAGTTGGGTTCAGAATCTGAATGGAATTTTTGTTCATGGGAAATGAATCACACAGTAATAATTCAGGGTTATTTTCCCAAGAGTAGTTTTAACATACCAAAATTATAGTTAAGCATTATGGTGCCAATAACACATTGTGCTTCTCTATTTTCTATGATTAAATATTTAGAATAAGTGCTAACATTTTAACCTTCCAAGCCCTGGCTACCACACTGCATGTGACAGGGGCCAGGTCTGTGGCATGGCAGTCTGGGCTCCAGAGAAGCTGTGTAGGATAGGACATCAGTAACGGCCATCCCTCCATGGCGGTGGGGTCTACAGTTCTGAACAGCCCCCAGCAGATGGAGTTCCTCTGAGCACTGTGGTCATGAGCACTCTCCTCCCGAGGGCAACAGTTGGTTCTTCGCTTTCTTAGCTGTAAATGGGAAGGAATACACACATATCCAAGTTTTCTCTCTACTTACGATTTCATGACTCCAAGACTCCACAGGCGTCTTCCGTATTCCTTCATAAACCACGGTGTTCTACGGTACTTTTGAGAAAACATCCATTGAGTACTTTTGATTACTTAGAACTATTAGCAGGAGTTGGGGGATGGCTCAGTGGTTAAGAGGGCCTGTGGAACAAGCCTAAGAACCCGGATTCAAATGCCTGTAACCCACAGGAATGGTCCCGCAGGTTCCATACGCACCTATAACCTCAGCATTATAAAGTGTGGAACAAGAGGATAGCTGAGTCTCACAAGCCACAGCCTAGCTCAAGGCTCAATGAGAGAGCCTGTCTCAAGACAATAAGACCAGATCATAGACTGGGAGACCTAGGTTCACCCTCCAGCCTCTGTATGTGCAGCTGTCCACACAGACAGGTGTGCATTTAAAATAAACATGGCACAATATATCAATTAATTAAAATGATCTTGGGCATGGGGATTTAAAAGACTTAATCCTTGGAAGTAGCTATTAATGTTTCTAGACAAGAACAAAGACACTCTGTGTGTACCCACTAGTGGCTAGTTCCGTGTTTCTGTCGCCAAACAGCCGACTGAACTGATGGGAAGAAAGGCTTCCTGTGGCTTGTCATCATGAGAAAGGCGTGGCCATAGCAGCTTCCTTGGTAGTAGTGGAGTTTGGTGAGAAGGCTTCTCACAACTCGATGGTTCAGAAAGCAAAGACTATTCCAGAAGCAAGGCCTGGGTCACCTCCAGAGCTGTATGCTTAGCGCACTCTTTCCAGGCAGCTCTAAAGATCGCACATCTTCCCCAAATAATAAATACCTAAGTTTCATACTTCCGGCATAGAAGAGCAAAGCGCATACATTTCCATTCAAAAGAGAGTAATTGGAGAGTGTGTAGCCAGGGAAAACCGGGACAAAGAAAGCCCAAAAACTCACATTGCACTCCGTAGTTCCACATCTCACATCCAAGCACCTGTATGCCCTGATATCTGCCTAAAATTTGGCCTGTTTCTTGGGCCATTTCCATACAACGTCTGCATCCTTCTATGGCAGGTGTTGCACATTTCTGGTCCTCCAAGAACACTCCAACTTAAGCTACTTTAAGCACAGACTTCCAGGGGCTCCCGGCGTCCTGCTGTGTCATCTCGTGGGCTTTTATCTGGAACCTGGGTGAAAGCCTTTGTGATTCTACAACCACTACTCTTCTCAAATGGCCAGAACCATGTCCATGACACCAAACTTGGCTGCCAGTTCAAGATGTTGTTGCCCACCCCAAGTGGCCCACACTACAGGGGTCCCTGAGTGCCTGTTGTAAGCAGCTGGGAAAACATTTCCACCGGCAACGCTTTTCCTGCAGCGCATCTCTTTGGCTCTGTCCTTTAAAATGTAAGTCTTTCAGATGGGTTTGCCTTCTTGCCTTTCGGCATCTTCCGTGAGAAGAGGGTGGAGCCTCAGCATCACAACAGCTTCCTTATTGCCTCACACACACTGTGCAGGGTGTCTTCACTAGTAACAGTCTCTGTAACAAGTACAGTGTATGGACTTGCTTTGTCCACATTCCAAAATATGTTAATGACCCCAAAGTGCACAATTTTTTTGTGATTTTTTTTCCTTTTAATGAAAAATTTTTTTTCTGACATAGTATGTCCTGATTACAGTTTCCTCTCCCTCTTCTCCTCCCAGTTCCTCCCATACCCCTCCCACCTGGATTAAAACCCCTTTCTCTCTCATACAAAACAAACAGGGTTCTGAGGGATAATAAAAACATAACAAAATAAAATAAGATAAAAGAAAAAGTGTCACGTGGGAGTTGGAGCACAAGACTCACTCATTCGCACACTCAGGGATCCCACAAAAACACTCAACCGGAAGCCCTGATACACACACAGACCTGATACACACACAGAGCCCTGATACACACACAGAGCCCCGATGCACACGCAGAGACCCAACACACACGCAGAGACCCGACACACACGCAGAGACCCGACACACACGCAGAGACCCGACGCACACGCAGAGACCCGACGCACACGCAGAGACCCGACGCACACGCAGAGACCCGATGCACACGCAGAGACCCGATGCACATGCAGAGACCCGATGCACACGCAGAGACCCGATGCACACGCAGAGAGCTGGAACCTCAAGTGCAGGCTTCATGTGTGCTGCTCCAGGCTCTGCGGCCTGCACTGTTCTGCTGTTTGCTCTCAATTTTTCACTGTAAGCACAGCTAAAGGCAGAAAGCAATAAGTAGGCCCCAGCCTAAATGTTAACACTTCCTAAGATTTCCTCTGCCAGGGTAATCATCCCATTTCTTTTTAATTCAGTCTCACTTGGGATTTCAAAACACAGGCAGCGTGGAGACTCGTGTTTTTCAGATTGGCAGTTGGCCTGTCGGCTCGATTTTCAACAGGGATGCTGTGCCCACGCTTTGATTTTCAACAGGGATGCTGTGCCCGTGGTTTGAAAGCTCGCTGTCCTGACTGTGCTCTGCATTTTCGCACCAGTCTGTCTTCCAGGATCCCTAATAATTGCCCACTAAGCCCTGCTCATAGCATCCGAGGGCTTTTCTAGCCCATTGTTCCCAGAATCATTCCTAAAAAATGCACATGGTCAACTTAAGTCTGTATCTACAACCCTATTCCTGGTATTAATCTTCTGTATCAGTTAAATTCATTATAACAAAATGCATGACAGAAACAGCATAAGAGAGGAAGGGTTCGTTTTGGCTCATGGTTTTCGAGGAATTTCAGTCCATAATGGAAGGGAACACACAGTGGCAGGCGTAGATCCATCCCTGGCCGTGGGAGCATGAGGTGGAGGCGTCTGATGTTTTGACTGGCCAGAGAGCAGAAAGTGCACCCGAAAGAGGGGTTGGGTCATTTCAAAGGCCCAACACTAGTGACCTACATCTGCCAGCTGGGTCTTCCTTCCTAAAGGTCTCACCCATTCATAAAATAGTGCTGCAACTTGGGAATCAAACACTTAAAATGTGATCCTTTAGGGAACATTTTAGATTCAAACTAACGGACATTTTCCCCAGAGCACGGTCTATGTTAAGCATAAGGTTTGGATCAAACTTTAATCTGCTTGCAGATGAAATATTCATTCACATATATACTGAAGTGTAATGTGTATGTTTACAGAGAGGGGGAGGGGAGAGAGAGATCAAGGGATTGGTGGGGTGTCTTGGGGAGATCTGCAAACTGGGACAGCAACATAGAGCTCAGACCAGTATTGCTGTGTGGGATCTGGCAAGGGTCAAGGTAGGATTCCTTGTTCCCAGCACACACACCCCTCTCCTTCTCCTTAAGTCCTTCACTGTCGTTTCCTTAAGAATTGTCCCCCACAGGCTTGTGTGTGTGAGTGCTTGGTCCTCACATGGCTCCACCATTTCAGGAGGTTGTGACTCCCATAGAAAATGAGACTCAGCTGAAGGGAGGGGTCACGGGAGGTGGACTCAGCTCTGCTTCCATCCCTGTTCCCTGCACTTTACGACCATCCTTGTGATACCGCCAGCCACTTAGTGCTTGTGTTACCACAGCTACAAGATGCCCTGCTCCCATGCCTTTCCCACCCTCAGACTGCATCTCCCAGAGTCTGAACCAGAATAAATCCTTTCCTCCTGAGTCTCTGTCAACCCTGCTGTCACATACAAGTCCCTAACATGACCTTCACTTAATTGAATGATGAGGCCCAACTGCTGGCGTGGAGGGGAATCTGCTATGCTCAGCTTCATCTTATTTGATTTTTGATAGAATGTTTTGACTTGACAAATCAAAATGGCATGCAGTTATGCCCTAGGTATAGAACAAACCAATAGCACTTAGATAACTTAGCTTTTGTAGGTCACTAACAAGCGTCACTCTGGTGCGCGGTAGATTTCAAAACCGCATTCTTACCTAGCTGAAGCACGGTACTTTCTGGCCAGTAGCTTCCCCTTTCCAGTCTTCCCCATTTGCAGCCCCTTTGGTGCCCATTGGGCTGTTCTTGTGCCTTTTCAGCCTTTTCAGATCTCACATATATGGTTATGCAATGTGTCTTTCTCTGGCTGCCATGTTTCACTTAGTGGAATACCCTCCAAATTCTTCTATGGCAATAACGGAATTTCTTTTTTAATGTTGAGTATTACTTCACTGTATGCTGTTCATTTTGTTTGTTTTTAGGAGCCCATTAACTGTTTTGCATAATGGCTCTATTTATTTACAGGTCCATCAACAGTATGCAAGAGATCTCTATAACAGAGGTGTGGGTGAGCCAGCCCCAGCATTGTGAGCATGGGAGAGATGTCCCCATTAACCATCTGTCACATGGTGGCAAGGGTGGAGAAGAGATACCCTACCCCACCCCGTCCATCAACTCTGGAGGCAGATGGAAGAGCTGGCCCTGACGTCATAAGAGTGGGAGAGCTATCCCTGCCCCCACCAGTTGCAACACTCAGAAAAGTGAACCCTGCACCTTGCGTGAGCAGCACAGGGGAGCTGGCCCTGAAGGTGTAGCTGTGAGGGAAATGACCCTGAGGATGTGAAAGCAGGAGAACTGCCTTGTGACTGACCACAATGTCCTGGTTAGTTCACCCCTCACAGTGAGCCCCTTACAATGAACTAGCCAGGGCATTGCTGGAGAGCTCACCCTGGTGGCTAAGACAGGGGAGAACTGGGGGACTGACCAACCCTGCAAGCATCCAGACCCAGAACCTTGGCCCACCCTACATCCACCCCATCTGTGATCGGCTGGAGTGCAGAGAGAGGTGGGGTTCCATCCTGTGGACCCAGGACTCCATGAAACAGGGAAGCAATGGGATTTCCAGGAAGAATCCCTGTGAGGGTCCAGCGTCAGAGACCAGGGCCTTGACCAGATCAATGATTCTTTGGGATGAATGCCTGCATGTAAAGATATATGGACAAAGGGGTTCCCTGCGTGACTCACTGGATAAAGGGGTTCACTGCGTGACTCACTGGATAAAGGGTTCACTGTGTGACTCACTGCATAAAGGGTTCACTGCGTGACTCACTGCATAAAGGGTTTACTATGTGACTCCTTGTGTCACAGCGCAGCTTCCTTGACAAGATTCTCCCTTTCTTCCTTTTTCCCCTTTCTTCTCTTAAATTTTACTTTGCTTTATATTTTGGGAGGAGAGGGAGATGGGTGAGATTGGGATACATGAGAATAAATAAAAAGAAAGTTTATAAAAGGAGATCTCTTTAATGTTTATCCTTACCGGCATGCGTCACCTTTCAACCTTCTCATAACAGTTAACCTAACAGGTGTGTAGTTTATACAAGCACACACACACACACACACACACACACACACACACACACACACACACACACACTGGGGCTACACTCTTAAGAAAAACTCACGCCCAGCATCTATCAGTCATCATTAACTCTTCTGGTAGAGGCGGGACTTTGCAACCATTTCCTCTCTTGATGCTGGATTTTTTTGTCTGTCTTAAGCTTGTGCAGGTCACCTGCATGATGTCACAACTACTGTGGATCATATGACAGGTTGTCTGCATGATGTCACACCTGCTGTGGGTCGTATGACGGGTCGTCTGCATGATGTCACACCTGCTGTGGGTCGTATGACGGGTCGTCTGCATGATGTCACACCTGCTGTGCATTTGTATGGGCATCTGCTCTGCTGTGCAGAAGACACTCTTGCAGTAATCCACTGCTGCGGAGTGTTACGCTCTTTCTGCCTCCTCCTCTGCTGTGATCCCTGAGCCTTGGGAGGAGGCGTTCTGTGCATATGTTCCATTTAACGGTGAGCACTGTGGCTTATTCTCGGCACCTTGGCCAGTTTTGTGTGTCTGTGCTGATCACCATCTACTGCAGACAGCAACTTCTCTATGAAGGTTGCAAGCTACCTTAATCTACGGGTTTAATGATAGATCCGTGGGAGCTGTTTCCAGACACATGGACTGATCTTTGACAAAAAGATGTATATGATAGCCCATATTCAGTTACTGACTTATCCGTCATGCGGAAAGAAAAGCAGAGTGAAATTTATTCAGGTAGCTTACATTAGCCCGTCTTGAAGCAACAGTGAAGGAAAACGTCTCTAAGATGCAGTAGTAGCCAAACGTCTCTAAGATGCACTAGTAGCTGACCTGCAGGAGAACGCGTGCTTGGTTTCTTCAGCTGCTCATCCCTCAGTAAAACTCAGAGCAGGGGGTGCAGGACATTCCTTGACATGGGCACAGACACTCTGAACCTCAGCTCAACAGTGTCTCTCAGAAAGCAGGAAAATCCTTCCCACAGCTCAGAATCACAGGCTTCTAATCATCTGCTCCGCGTCCTCGCCCGGCCGGGCTCCTGCACGGCCTCCCTATGTTATCTTCTGGAATCAGACTCATCTTCTTGCACCTTCTCCTATACGTCTATAACGTAGGGATGGAAACAGGAAAATCACAGAGTGGTGTGTTGGGGGGGGGGATCGAGTCTGGACAGAAAAGTGCTTAATCTCAGAGTCAGGAACAATGATCACCGCCAAAGTGACTCGGGGCGGTTTCAAGTCCGTCTGTCAGGTGCTCTGTGACAGAAGTGTACCCCGGCGGGGCCTCTGACAGGCCGGTAGCAATACAGAGCCACTCTCCAGGAAGTGAAGCCCGATGGTGGCGGGCAGGTCTGTGGTGGTTCTAAGGCAAGGGGGGGGACGCAGCAAGAGCACCCAGGAACACACTCGAGGTGGCAGGGACCTAGCGAAGAATGGCACCGCGGGACGTATGACGACAGCTGTCTCTCAGCATGACTCAGCCTGAAAGGAAAGGGGTGACTGAAGATCTCAGCTACAAGGGCAAGTACGGCTGCCAGGAAGGGGAGCCGGTGCTCTCAGGGGTGGGTTTATCTCACTGATGGGAAGATAGTGCCAGGCAGAACACCCTTGTCAGACTAATTCCTCTCAATGTCAATGCCAGAAAACTACAAAGATGCTACTTAAATGTATTTAAAACTGTCAAAAATAAAACCCCACGATAGCAATTCAAAAACATGCACAACCAAGGTTTGAGAGAAAAATTAAATATCAGCAGGAGAGTCTGGTAACATGGCTTATTTTTCCTCCAGAACCCCTGTCCCCATGACAAAGAAGCGACTGAGGGAAAACGAGCCAGGCCTTTGATGGAGTTCCAGAGAATCCGAGGGACGGGGACTGCAAGTCAGTACAGGCTCCAGGGACAGAGGGCAGATGGGCAAGCCCCAGGCTTTGTGCTGGAGCAGCAAAGGGCTGTGTGCTGGGAGTCAGAGTAGCTTGGGTGGTGGGCGGCAGGTCAGAGCATTTGGTATGCACACCTGAGGACCTGAGGTGGGTTCCTGGAATCCAAAGTGCCCTGCTACACATATCTCCCCCCTTCCTCTCTCCCTTCCTCCCTCCTTCTCTCTTTTCTTCCTTCCTTCCCTCTTTTAAAGCTTTCTAAACAGCTATTTTTGCCCTGAGATAGAACCCTCCTCTTTCTGGCCTGGCCTTGGTACAATGCCTGCCCGAGACTGTGTCCATCCACTCTGCCTTCCTACGTGCTTTACTCTGCAGTCTCAGTGTGTGCACCTCGTGGGACCACAGGATAGCAATTGTACCTTGGCTTCAGCCATGTACATGTAGTGTACATGTGAGACTATATGGAAGCCCTTCCCATGAGGTCGTATGATGCCTTCGCAAAAAAAAAAAAAAAAGCAAGCAAACATAACCATCCCAAACAAAACTAAGCCTTTCAAACCAGGCTTCAAAGAGTTGCTCCATCCGAAAGCTTACAGCTTAAGGAAAAGAGGGGCAATGAAGACAGAAGCAGCTTTATGAATGTATGAATGTCCATCACGACCATCTGCTTCTTTGCCATCCTAGTCTTGGCCCCTGCTGCCACCGAGTCCTTCCCATACCACCACCACTGTCACTGTCCTCATCAGCACAGATTCCACCAACTCCATCCCAGAAGTGGTAGATAGCTTCTTCCTTTCAGCTTCCCTCCCGCCACCCGAGGTCTCCACCACAGACCTGTAGAACTGAAAGTACCCGAATCAGTCTCCCTAACAGCAGGGATGCACACTGACAACAAACTGTGGACTCTGTGAGGCAAACTCATTCCACAGAAACCTGGACAAATGGCCACAAGCTCAAAGGACATGGAGCAGAAGGGAAGAGGTCTGTCTCAATGGCTGAGTGTCAGGGTATTAAGAAACCCGTTGCCCGTGATCTCAGAAGTGCAATGGGTTTGCAGCCGCAGGGAGCCTTTCTGAGAGCCTTTACCTTGAGACGTTCTGAAGGAGGCTCACTGTGATGTGCTCGCTCGCCTGCTCCATTTATTGATGGTCATGAAGCCTGGGTGAGTTCTCTGGCAGCAGGGAATGCTGCTGCTTTTAATCAAAGCAAATGAAAATCCAATCTTTTTACTGAAAAGATAGAATCTCAAGGCCTTGGCAAATGCAGATGGATGGACCTCTTCTCACAGCCCTCTGAAAAGAGAAGAGCCGCGGGAAGAAGTCTGTATGACCCTAATTTCACAATAAAACACTTGAATGCTTCTGTCTTTTGGAGTCAGGAGGATGCATGAAAGGCCATGCTGGCTGTGGTATATACAGCAGAGGTACAAGGCTTTGGAAGAAGATGCTGGAACACTGACTCCCAGGAACCCCTCGCTCTGCGGCAGCTCTGGTGGTTAGTGATGACTGTCCACTGTCGCTTTGAGGGAGCTGGGAGATGGTCTGCTGGTCATATCTGGGGATTAACAGGATTATGTTAATTGAGGTAGAAGGACACACCCACTATGGGTGGCACACTCCCTAGGCAAGGGATCTTGGGCACATACGAGAAAGAAAATGAGTTGAGCACTAGCAGGCATGAAAGTGTTGCTCTCTCCTGACTGCATAGTTGATGTGCAAAATTAGCAAAATTTTGTAAATTAACCAAACGAATAATCTCTTTGCTCAGCGTGGTCTGAGAAGGGATGTGGCCATCTGCTTGGGGCTCCTGCTGCCTCGACTTCCCCACCATGAAACCTCCTTTTCCTAAGCTGCTTCTGTCAAGGTAATTCATCACAGCAACAGGAAAACAGACAAACAAAAAACTAAGTCAGACAGCATGAGAAAAAGAAATCAAGGCAGTAATACAAAAAATGAGAGCAGAGGGGGGAAGAAGAGAGTAGCAAGCCTAGGGTCTGAGGGTGTCGTGACAAGTTTATCTTCTATCAGAAGATCGCTTACCATGTGTAAAAGCTAAGTCACATGCCACCCAGGACACCTACACAACAGCACTGAATGCTAAAAGGGAAGGGATGATGTTTAAGACACAGCAAGAGACACAAAAACCCTGCTGGAGGGACAAATACCCACAGAGAGACATCCCTTCTCAGACCACGCTGAGCAAAGAGATTATTCATTTAGTTAATTTTGCTAAAGGAAACATTTGCCTTCTTAGAATACCCAGACACCACTTTATGGCGTACAAAGTATGTGTACCTGTCACCGCATTTCCAGGAGGATTTCTGCAGCTCGCTAGCTACACTGAAAATAAATAAATAAAAACTCCACACTCACAAGTCATGAATTGCTCCAATACAACTTTATTTTTATCCCTGTGTGAGCGCGGGTGTCATTCTGCCATATTGCCGGCCAAATTTATGACTCACAAATCATTTGTAGTATACAACCCACTGACAGCTACAAAAGAAGTCATTGGAGTTATCAAGTCGAACAGGAGCCACAAGCGGAGGTCCAGCGTGACCAGCACGTGGGCTTGAGACAGTGAGTTCAAATAATGTGTATCTCAGCCCCAACCCTCAGGCTGTGGCCTCGTGTAAGTGTAGGGGTTTTCAGATGTTGTTAGTCAAGATATGGTTACCCTGGATAGGGCTGAGTTCTAACTCCAACATATGGAGAACACATGTGGATGGAGACAGACTGGGGTGATGTGTGTCTGAGCCAAGGAATGCCAAGAACAGCCGTGAGCATCATTAGAACAGTCACAAGAGTCAGAGAGACAAAGTGGATTCTCCCTAGGAACTCTGGGGGAACTGTGTTGCCGGTGACTTCTTAATTACAGACCTCCGAGCTCCAGAGCTGGCAGAGAATCTCTGTGTCTTCAAGGTCTGAGAAGTGACGTCCCAGAAGCTACCAGAGGCCCCCTCACCATGGAGGAATGGATGCCAAGAGTCAGCCCCCTTCAGCAAACAAGCTGTGTCAGAGATAGCCCACGGACTAGGAGGCACAGGGCCTGGGCACATGGGCACCCGGAACCTGGGGGAAAGAAAGTACTAGAGGAGATGGACAGCATGTCCTTCAAGTGAAGCCTTCCGCGGGCTCTGTCAGCGTTCTGTGCTCATGGAATACTTAGCTTTAGCCATTTGTTCCTAAGGTCTGGCGTGGCTTTCAGGGATGGTGAGTCTATACTTGAGGTTAAGATGGCGTCAGGTTG
This sequence comes from Ondatra zibethicus, assembly GCA_004026605.1. Taxonomy (NCBI): domain Eukaryota; kingdom Metazoa; phylum Chordata; class Mammalia; order Rodentia; family Cricetidae; genus Ondatra; species Ondatra zibethicus. The sequence goes on along the minus strand of PVIU01002786.1, from coordinate 143,741 downwards.
TTTCACTATCAAAAGGCTAGGTGACCACCTTCTGTGTGGCAGATGCAAGTTGTGCCTTGTAGGTCGTTCAGAATTCTCTGACCGCCAGAGAATGTAAAAAGATGGGCCTATAATCCAGCCCCTACAGTTGGGTTGCCTCTTTCTCTCTTCCTTGGCTCTTTCACGTCTGTTCCTTGCTGTTTGTAGTCAAGTGTGCTTGCCAGCGAGGCTGCTGAGACAACGATCCACAAGAGGGGCTGTGGGATTCCCAGCGACCTCTCTCACTTCTCCACCACAGAAGTCTGAGCAAATGTCGGCAGGTCTCACTGACCCCAGGGGCAATCGCTTTCCTGTTCCCAGCTCCCCCTGACTCCCAAGATTTCTTTGATTGGCAGAGGCATTGCGCCAATACCTGTCTCTGTCTCCAAATGGCCTTTTCCATGTCCCTCCCTTTGTGTGTGTCTCTCTCTCGTTCTAATGATACCAATTATTAAAACAAGGCCACTCTAATCTAATAAGGCCTCAATGTGACTGCAATAACCCATTTTCCAAACACAGTCCCAGTCATAGAACGAGGAGCTAAGATTTCAACATGTTTTTTAATGATAAACTGGATCATAACTGCTGAAACAATGTGACACCCAGACACCATACACACACACACACACACACACACACACAGAGTAAACAAAATCAATTTAATGAACCGAAGGAGAATCACAGTGACTTCTGGACCAGCTCTTCCCTCCACAGGTCCAGCCACAGCTGGGAGTCCCACGAGGCCTCTCCAGCCATGGATCCCTCTCTGCTCCCCCTTCCTTACCCTCTTCTTTCTCCCAAGCTCCTCCCTGTTTAAGCTCTCTCCTGATTTCAGCAGAGGCAAGTCCAGCACTCTGAGACCGATTCACAGGCTTCTCTTGAGTTCAGCCCCTCCCTACCCACTTCTTCTCTTTTCCAAACTGGACCCAAAATCTGCACGACGTGGGATGGTCTAATGACTACACTCAGCAGGAGGTTGCACTGTGTGTGTGGTTTCCTTTGTTCCTTTCTTTTCTGCAGGGGTGAGAATTCTATTTCCTACCTTAGTTTCTGGTTCATATTGCCATCTCTGAAGACCATGTCAGGCTGCGCTTTAGGAAACCTCCCCTGACTCCCACTTCATGTGGCTCCGGTTACATGGATCCTTCAGATCCTCAGGACTGCACGCGACCTTTCTCCCTCATCCAATGAAATTATCTTGATGATTTTTACTCTTTCCTCTTAATCTCTAGCTCCCCCCGAAGTTCTGCTGCCTCTTGTCCCTCCCAAGAGAACCATCACAGACACAACTGTGCCAACACAGTCACAGGTGCACTAACAAACACAGACACAGGTGCACTACCACACAAGTGCACTACCACAGACACAACTGTGCACTACCACAGACACAACTGTGCACTACCACAGACGCAACTGTGCACGAACACAGACACAGGTGCACTAACACAGACACAGGTGCACTACCACAGACACAGGTGCACTAACACACAAGTGCACTACCACAGACACAGGTGCACTAACACACAGGTGCACTAACACAGACACAAACAAAATTGATATCAAGACCAATGAAAGATTTGCTCCCAAAAAAGACAGATGGGGAAAGTGTATCCACAGGTCAGTCAGCTGCGGGAGGGTGCTGGCCAGTGTCCTAACGAGATGGTCGATGTACTCATCCCACAGCCTGCATGAGAGCTTCACTTCTCCCTCCAGATTCTGGGGTTTCTAGAAGGGAAACCTTCAGGCTCCCCTGTGGGTCACGCGCGGTGAATATCAGCAGTAGGAGAATCGGGCACCTGTGTTCAGCAGTGCAGGGGACATTGTGACTCAGTTCTCAGATGCACCAGCAAGTGAAGGTGATGGAATCAAATTCAAGCATCTACTTTAACTCTAGGACCTTTGCGGTCACCGTGACTTCCCTGACACCTGCTTCATGTCAGACCCTAGAACACGGCTGCAGGAGCAGTCTGTAGCCAGCAGACGGGAAGCCTGACCAAAGGGAGATGGGGAGACAACCAATGGCAGAAACAGTAACACAATGCGTACGTCTAAGGCAGTATGGAGGGAGGTGCAGCAGAAGAGACTGGGAGCTCAGGGAGGTATCTCTGCGATGGAGAGGATCGGAGAAAGCTGGACTTAGGGCAACTCTCTGGCTGTGGCCCTGGAAGAGGATTCTGGGTAATGTGGAGAACTGAGTCAAGATCTTGACATCCAGATGTACCTTCAGGTTCGAGGCCAGGAGGCTGAGTGGCTGGGAACGTCCTGAGGTGGAAATCAGATAAGGCACAAGCTAGGTGCTGGAGAGTGTGACGCCCCTCCAGAAGACCTTTGACTTTCACTATAAGCGAAACAAGAAGCACCAAGAGGTTGTACCGCAGAGGAAGCTTTCTTCTAGTGTGTATGCAGCTCGCTGTGGCTGCTGGTCTGCAGACCGTGAAGTGGTAGGGACCTCCAAGGCCACAGCTGCTCAGCCCTGGTGTTGGCTTGGATCTGGGGAGGACTGGCTGAGTTCAGGATGCATGGGAAGGGCACAGCTATCGTGGCTATCTGAGGAACCAGGATGAGAGAAAGCAGAGAGCAATCAAACCAACCTGAGCTGGGGCATCTGGGTAGATGGCATCAATATGTACCATGGCAATCATGACCAGTGGGCCAGGTGGCAAGGGGGCATTGGGAGCGGCATTATAGACATAATATCTAGTTATTCCAGATGCTGAATGTGACACAGGCAAGAAAAACCCGACTTCAGAGTGATGTCCATGGCTGGAGACGAGATGATACAGCTAAGACTAAACACACAGGACACAGAAGCAAGGGGAAAGGTGCAGAGCTGGAGACCAGAAACCAAGACGAGGCTAACACTGGAGGCCGTGGGGGTGAGAGGCGAATCTGTGAGGTGGGGGTGACGTCATTTCAGGAGGAAGGCCATTGAGAAGCAGCTGCTAGATGGAAGAGGAACAACACTCAGACTCAAACCCTGGGGCTACCACCTGTGTCCTTCCCCAGAGACCGCTGCAGTAGACGCTTATGCCCCCTTCTGATCTCACTGAACTCCGCGTTCTTCATTTCTCCCATAAAGACCGGCTTCTGCTACTCAGTATTCTCGGATATGTGGCCTTCCACTGCAATGTGGTCAACTTATCGGGGACTACACTTTTAGAGGAAACTGGTCCTTTCTGTCCCAGCAGCAAGGAACTGCCAAGAGCTCCTCAGGTAGGGGTAGAATTTGATGTCCCAGCCCTCCCCCACCCCAGATCCATGCTGGGATTTGGTCTGACTTAGGTTTTCACAGATTTCATCCATGGTGTCTGAACTGTTCTGAGTTCATACGTACAGCTGCATTCCTGTGTCCAGAAGGCACTGTCTCTGTAAAACTCCACTGGTTCTGTACTACGTGCTATGCAGTACTATGCTTGTAGCGCCCGTGCCAGGCATAGCATACAGGTGGGTACGCGACCCGGGAACTGGGCAGGAGACTTAAACTTACAAAGACACACAGAGAGACAGAGATGGAGACATGGGCCACTCTTGATACAAGAGTGCCAAGTTTATTGTGCTCAGGGGAAGCTTGTATAGTGCTCTGTCCACACCGCAGCTCTCGGGATCTTCAGCTGCAGCCCCACCAGCCTGCCATCAAGGTCTCCTGCTCAGAGCAGCTGTAGGCTGCTCAGAGCAGAAAAAAATAAGTTGTTTTGTGCGGCGAACTCCCCGACCAGCGAGGAAGAACGACCACCATTCAAGGATTCTTCTCGGATCACGCTTTATTGGAGAGCCTCTTGATTGAAGGGAGAGCGGGAGGTGAGAGAGAGCAAGGTCTGAATGGCGGCTGCTTATATAGGGAGATGTGACACGACTCATACCTTGATTGGCTACTATGTGCCTGCTGGCACCAGAGTCCTTGGGATTGGTTAGGGACACCTAGGTTATTATGCATGCAGGAAGCGCCTGGACGCTCAGTCCTGAAGCATTGCCAAATATGGAATTGTTTACCTCCAAACTGCAAGGATGCAAGCGCCATTATGGCGTTTGTGCCTATGGCTCCCTGCAGTTTTGCTCAGAGCAGCTGCAAATACAGGAAAAACAAGCCACTCACAGGGAATTCAGGGTCCAAGAGTCCACAGCCCCCAACATTTGTTACCATTCACCACCTCTGGCTCTTACAATCTTTCTGCCCCTCACCCACTCTTTAATGGTCCCTGAACCTTGGAATCAAGGGGTGTGACATATATGTTCCCTTTAGGACCAAGAATTCTGTAGTCTCAGTCTCTAATTATCCATACCTGGACCATTTGTGGGCCTCTGTGCTGATCATCATCCATTGCAAGCAGAAGCTTTGCGGATGAGGGGTGAAAGATGCCGTAATCCATGGATAGTAGGCTCTCCCCTAGGGCCTAGGGCCTGTCTGGACATAGGTTCTTAACCTAATATCAGTGCCAAGTATGGGATTTTATCTTGTGGAGTGGTCTTAAGTCCAATTAGTGAGTGGTTGACTACTCCCATGTCAGGTTTTAAATGTTAGAAACTATAACTTGTTCTCTTCTTGATGAAAATGACCCAGCAGGGAATAAGAAACTGAACAAGATTATGGAATGAGGGTGGGAGTGCCTACACAATGTCCTTGACAGCCAGAGCAATCAGCAATAGAAAATAGAAGAGAGAGTGCTGGGTAGCTCAGTGAGAGCTCAGGGAGAGGCTAGGCTAACGTGATGAGCATTTTCTAATCATTCCATTTTCTCCAGGAAAATAAAGCAAAAACATAAGGAAGAAAGAAGACCAGGGAAGGGCCTATAAAAGCCCCCAGAGAGTGGTCTGTGGTTGTAGTGCAATGACCAGGCAGTAGCCAGGGCCACTTCAGTCTGGAAGTCACAGATTTAGTAAGAGAAGAGTAAATGTGCCATATACCTTTATCCAGCCTCTTTCTACTGCACTGGCAGTCAGTAGGGAAAGGTAGCAGGCCCAGACCACTGGCTTTCCTAAGCAAGAAACATTCAGAGAGGAGCAAGGGACGCACCTCTGGAGGGAAGTTCTAGTGCTTCTTCAAACAGAAAATAAGTTAATTTGCCCAATGTCACTGAACTGGTGAGCTACTGATTTGAGATGCAAACCGGACGTGATTAGAAAACCATCCATCCCACCATGGCCTTGTCTTCTCCCTACCTGACGAAGAACTCGAGTTGATTACACAGCCAGTCCATCTGTCTGCACGGGCTTGCCTTTGCCAGTTTGTCATTCATGCGCTTTGGATGCGCTGTCACTCCATCTGTCTGCATGGAGTTTCCTCTGCCAATAAGTCATTCATGTCACATTGACTTATGTTTCTATTGTTCAATACCAGATTGTTACTTTCCTAAGTTATGTCTAGTGTGGTAGATATTGTCTACTGATAACAGTCTGCAGGCCTAGACCTGTGAGTGAATGTCTTCGTTGAGTTTGGAACATTCTCCATCATGATAAACCCGATCCAGTTCATATTTTCTTCCTATCCTTGGAGCCATCACTTGTATGAATGTTAGACCTTATCTTTTGCTAATGCCCCTTTATTGCTTGCTGGGTTTCCCAGCTTCTACTCTCTCTAGACTTCATTCAGGATTTCTCTTTTCCTATTCTCTCATCCTCCAGTGAGTCTTCAACTTGACTTTTAATTCTGGAATGTATCAACAATGATTGTCTGATATTTGTGTCTGACACCACAACAGATTCTCTGAGCTTCTGTTTCTAGTTGTTCTCCTGTGTTTGCGTTTTCACATCCTGAGATGTAATCTTGAGACACGGTACCACTCTGTACCCGGTTGACCTGGAATTCACTATGCAGGTAAGAGTGGCCTAGAACATGAGGCAATCATCTTGTTGCCTCCGAGTCCTGAGACTGGGCCTTCCTGTTAGGGGCTGGCCTGGACAGAGAGACCACCTGAGATCAGGACATTTGCTGTCTTTCTTCAGGGAATATTTGCTTTTTTATGGCAAGGATGAGGAACTGGGTAACCTGCATTCAAAAGATGATTGTCCTGAAGTCTGACCTACTCCTGATAGTTCATCCTGCCTAGTTCCTAGCTGGTATCCTGCTGAGATCTCTGTGTATTCTCGGACTTCGGTAACCTCAAATACTCCCTTAGTGGAAATTTGAGCGGAAACTAGAACCTAACACCAAATATTTGTGTGTGGGGGTGTGTTTTGCTTACATGTATGTGTGTATATCACATGTGTGCCTTGTGCCCCTGGGAGTCAGAAGAAGGCATCAGACCCCTTAGTACCAGAGTTATGAATGGTTTTGAGCTGCCATATGGGTGGGTCTTGGGAACCAAACATAAACTCTCTGCCAAAGAAACAAATGATCTTCACCTCTCAGCCATCTATCCGGGCTCATGTGCTGTACTTTTTGAAATTGCTGATTAATACGGGAAGGCTCAGGCCTCTTTGGGCCATATCTTTAGGGAGGTGTGCCTGGACTGTATAGCAAAGCTCCCCCAGCAAACTAGTAAGTGTTTTCCATCATTCTTTCTGAGTTTCTGCTACACGATCCTGCCCTGACTTCCCTCAGGGATGGACTCCTACCTGGAGTGTGCTTTCGGTCATGGTGTTTATCATAGCAATGAGAGGGAAACTAGATTATAAATTAACATAAATATAGAAATAAGCCTGAATCAGACATGTCTGGATTTCCTTCCTACCAGAAAGTGAACGGCAAGGCCAGAAGCTTCACAGCAACTTCAGCCACCAGCTCACTCGCACACTGCAGCCACATCTGTGCTCTGCACAGCTGTGCTAGCACACGGCTCCGGTCCAAGCAGAGAAGCGACATCCAAGACCGGATGTGACAGGTGTCATTGCAAAGCCACAGGGGAAAACATTATAGGGATTTGTAAATGATTGGATGAACACACATTTAACTTTAAATATTTAAATTTGAGAGTAGGCGGTGTGAGTGCCCTTCTACACCCATGGGTCAACCTCTGTGGAGTGAGCTGAACACAATTAAAGTCTCTGGGCTAAAATTCATCTGTATGAAGCAGGTACCGATTTTCATACAAGTTGTTTCCATAAAATTTCTTTCCCCCAGGCGTCCCATGGTGTTTTCATCGTGCTGTTCTGTGCATTCTCCGTGGCCAGCAGTTGTTTCTCATGTGTTGCTCACACAGATGGAAACAAACCCCGCCGATAATAATACATTTAAGACCCATTTCCTGGGGCCTTTCTAGGATTTGGTCTAATGGGTTTTGGTGGTAACTACTGCATCTCAAAACTCATAATTTTGACTTTAATTTTTGTTTAAAAAATCCTCAAAAACTAAACAAAGGGAAGATGCTTCCTACAAATTAACTCTAAAAGCTGAGAGTACAATGCAGTTTCTTCTGCAATTGTGGAAGTCTGAGGTTCTTGAGGTAGAAGCCTGGATGACCCCCTTCCCACTGTTTTTCTGATGAAAAGGTCACATCTTCATGACACGTCAAGTTTTGTGGGATTACTTGAACCCTAGGGACTCAGTCAGTAGTAATGGGAATGACTCTCAGTGACCTCTAGACTGAGGTCATACAAGCCCTGCAGCTCCTGATTGGCCTCTAAGTGGAAGACGACTTTAGAATTTCCCTTCTCTGCGGGTAGGGTTATAGCCTTGTCTTAGCTGGTAAAGTCTCGCTTTGCAAGTATAAGGATGTGCATTCAAAACCCCAGTGTGTATGTAAGACCCTGGGCATTGTGGCATGTTCTTATAACCCCAGTTCTGGAAGGACAGAGACAAGCAAATGGGCTTAGCCTGCCTAATCGTGTCCTGGTGAGAGATACTGTCTCAAAATTTCAGGTGGGTAGGTTGCCTGGGGAGGACTGAAAGCTGGGGATATGTTGTTTCCACATTTGCATATGCACCTTTACACACACACACATGCACACATGCATGCACACATGCACACGGACACACACACACACGCACATGGACACACACATACATACCACACACACAAACACACACACGCACATGGACACACACACACGAATTAACCTTCTTATTTCCAAGTACCCTATAGCCAGAAGCCCAGGCCATATTGAAAGGCTGTGTCAGTACACGCCCAACTGTCCTAATGAGGCCACCGTCAGGCCAGCCCAATCCCAAGTGAAGAGGCTTCTATAGCCCTGTTTTTGCTCTCAGCCCTGCTCACCTAGGTATTCCGTTTGTCTCAGTGGCAGTTCACAGAACTTGCGAGCAGTACACATACCGGCTCTCTACAGCACTGAGGTCCTGGCCCGTAGCTATGTAGAGTTTTAAAACCACGGATTTGAACATATCTGGGGTCTACATCTCAGCTCTTTTCAGCCAACCATGTGCTTCATAAGTCCTTAAGAAACAGCCCGTCTCACCTCTACGTCTCTTTCACCCTGACATCCGTGCACGGTAGTGCTGGAGTGGACTTTCTCCCGTTTCTGAGGCCATTTCACTATTCTAGGATCATTTGGGGATAATTATCAAGAATACTATCCTGAATATCTCTGTGATTTTGTGCTTAGGCTTGGATTTCATTTTGCAGACGGGATTTTCAGGAGTTCAATTACTGGGTTAAAGAGGATTAATGATAGACGGCTCTCGCGGCATTCTGCCACGCGGGTTTCCGGAAAGCTGGAAGACCTAAAGTGACACCCGTAACAGATGAGTGTGCCTGCTTGGCTGTAGCCTCGCCAGCTAAATTTAGTTTTGTAATTAAGAAAACTATTAATTTGAATCATAAAATTCATCCTTTAAATTATCTCCCGAACACATGTAGATGGGGAATGGCAGTGCGGGCAGCTGGAATAACAGGCACATGACAGCCAGAACACAGAACCAAAATGAGGGGTGATTTCACAGGAGAAAGAAAGAAACAAGAAGGACTGTCAAGCTTGGAGAGAGGTGAAGAGTGAGACTAGCAACGAGGAGACGGAGCCATGTTTCAAAAGGAAAGCATGGAGATCTGGGAGGTCCAAGGGGCGACCTGCAAGGCCAAGTGCAAGGCACTCCTGGGCCACCATGCTGAGGACCCTGAGGTGGAGGTGATGCTTCTGGGAACAGGGGACTCCGATTAGATGAGGTTTCAGTATGCCTATGTGTGGGCATTAGTGGGAGAGGCCAGAGAGGGTTGCTGCATGCTGGGATGAAGCTCTAACAGGGCTGTCACTGCACCACTTTCCACGGGTCCATTACCCATGTTCCCTTCTGATGGTGGCTGAAGACCGGAACACAGCTTTAGGTGACTAGCATCCAAAACCACAGGAAAATACGGAGTGGAACCGACTTTCACTGAGAGAGTTTTGCTCTCTCAGCATTTCCACTTACTTGCAAGGGACTAAACCATCTCTGGGACACTGAAATCAGCACTTTCAAGTTTTCCTTGATACCCTTACTCTGCTCCACCTGCTACACTGTTCCATTTCTTCATATTCCCAAGGTTTGTGATACCCACTGTTAGTTTTCAGGCATCTGTACTGGGTTGACCTCTTGACTTTTCCCATTCACTTCCCCTAATAAAAATTCCCTCCACCTGAGCTTTGTTACATGGCGACTTTCACTCTGGTGCCACATTTTCTAAATTACAGCACTGCTGGGATGATGCTCTTGTACACTGTAAAGATTTGTCACTCATATTGGTTTAATAAAACCCTGATCGGCCAGTAGCCAGGCAGGAAGTATAGACACAGCAACCAGACTAAGAGAATTCTGGGAAGAGAAAAGGCGGAGATGCAGACACCAGCAGCAAAAACCTTGTAGCTCTTTTAAGAGGCTCTGCCACCAAACACCTAAATGGTGTTCATGAGCAGCCGACATCAGGCTTTTTGGTGGTAGAATGGACCTTGAAACTCCACAGAGTTGTGGCATTAAACATGGCTCCCACCAGTACCGCCACCATGAAGCTAGACCCTCAGAAACCTAAGGAAAAGGGTGGATCCAGTCATCAAAGCCAAAACTTTAATCCTAGTCATATTGCTTAGCAAATTAAAGACTCGTGTGTTCAGAAGAAGATAGAGATATACAGCAAAAGACAAATTGAGATGGAAAAATAACCTCTAAATGGTTTACAGTGTGTTTAAAAATACATACAGGGTTAGGAGAGAAAAGAAAAAGGATAGAGAAGTGCTTTAAAAAAGAAATAGAATAGCCAGGAGTGTTAGTACACACCTTTAATCTCAACACTTGGTAGGCAGAGGGAGGTAGATCTCTATAATTTTGAGGCCGGCCTGGTCTACAGAGTGAGTTCCAGGACAGCCAAAGATATACAGAAAAATCCTGCCTCAAAAAACAAATATTAAAAAAAAGAAATAGAGTAAAAAAAAAGTCACATAAAGATGGAAAATACACAAAGTCTGGATACTGTATGTTATTGTGGTGTCTTTGAATTGTTCAACTGCTGAGGAAGGAGCAACAAGTGCTAAAAGACATTTGATTATAAATGCTGCTGGATTAATTCAACATATATATTTTGAAAATGCCTTGACTTCAAATTTTAAGTCAAAAGATATGCTACTTTGGAGAAGAGATTTTGCTTTTGTTTCCACAGGAAATATAAGGCTGTGTGGATTCATTCTGAGTTAAAAAAAATAAGGTTTGATCAAGGAAGACCCCCCTGGAAAATCTCCAATAGGAACAGATGGCCCAAATGATCCAACATTTTAGAGCACCTCTGTTGCAGTTTCCTCTGAGTTCTGCATCCAGAACAGCTTCAAGGCTGCTGGCTGAGATGATCCAGCCTCACAGAATACTCCAATCAAGACTTGATCATAATCCTAAATTTTCTTTAGGTCCCATAAGATTATCAGCACCCCCAATCAGCAGGAAGTAGCCTAGAAAACTACACCAACATTCCCAAAATATGGATTATTGATGTTTGTTTTTGTTTAGTGTATTGGTTACAAGTTGTTATAGAAAATGGTCAGGAAAAAAGCAAAACAAAGGAGATTAGATTCAGGGTTTTGTTTTGAAAAGAAAAAAAGGGGAAATGCCATGGGATAATGCTTTTGTACACTATAAATATTTGTCACTTCTATTGGCTTAATAAAATGCTGATTGGCCAGTGGCAAGACAGGAAATATAGGTGGAGCAACCAGACTAAGGGAATTCTGGGAAGAGGAAAGGCAGAGATGCAGTCACCAGCCAGACACAAAGGAAGCAAGATGAGAATGCCTCACTGAGAAAAGGTACCAACCAATGTGGCTAAACATAGACAAAAATTATGGGTTAGTTTAAGTTGTAAGATCTAGTTAATGACAGCCCTGAACTAATATGCCAAATAGTTTATAATTAATATAAGCTTCTGTGTGTTTCTTTGTGAGCAAATGGCTGAAGGAATAGGCCGGACAGAAAATTCCATCTATACAACACCCACACCTCATTATGTGTACTTTGGTGGGGCCATGACTGTTTGGGTAAATATATACTTACTTTAAAATACATCACATGGTCTTAACAGATGTGATCAGTGATCCTGGTTCTATAATGCAGGCTAACCACCAACTGAGCTTTCCAAACAAGAGCCCAAACCCAGCTCTCCAGGCTCCCTTCCTTGCTGCCCTTGGTCACCTGTGATTCAGGCTCTTGTAACCATGTGGTTCCTTGATGTGGGAGGAACAGCTGAGAAGACTGGAACCACAGAGTGACTTCAGTGTTGGGGTCCCTTGTAGGAGGAGGGCTCACCTGTTTGTCCTGTCTACCCAGAACCAAAATAATCACATAAAAATTATATTAATTAAATCACTGCTTGGCTCATTAGCTCTAACTTCTTATTGGCTAACTCTTACATCTTAATTTAACCCATTTATATTAATTTGTGTATCACCATGTGGCAGTGGTTTATTGGGCAAAACTCCCAGCATCTGTCTCCAGCAGCTCTATGGCATCTCCTCTGACTCTGCCCTTCTTTCTCCCAACATTCAGTTCTGTTTTCCCTGCCTAGCTAAGTTCTGCCCTATCAACAGGCCAAAGCAGTTTCTTTATTCATTAATGGTAATGACAGCACTCAGAGGGGACTCACACATCAGTCCCTTCTCAGAGCAGGTGCCCCTGGGAAGACAGATGTGTTGCTCATGCTCAACATTGCATCCCAGGCTTGTGTGTGATTCTTGGGATAAGAAGAGTTTCTTCCTGGATATTAACTATGTTTAGAAGCTGCTTCTCTACAAACACACACTCCCCCATGGAGGTGGTCTGGAATCACCCCATTTCACAGATAGGTAAGAGGATTCAAAAAGACCTGTGCCAGGTCTACCCTGGATGGGGGTCAGGGGTGCATAGGTCTCTCAGAGGTCCAGCCCCAGCATATCCCATTCCCAGTGATTTATTCCTAAAGTGAGAAACAGGCAGCAGAGGGTGATGGTGGCTCATTCCCGCAGACTATTTAAAGTGAGTCCCTGGCTTTCTTCATTTTAGCATTCAGATGCAACACAATGATCTCTAAGTGTCAGCCTCCAGTCCTGTGTGAATCTTCCCCTGTGACATCTCCCATAAGCCCTGTGCTATATTTGAAATGGAAAATGAGTGGACTACAGAATACTTGCCATTAAATTATCCCACAAGGTTCTTAATAATGCAGAAGTGTCACCCTCAGAAATGTTTATTCTTTGGGAGCTGGTGGCATGTCTAGCAGTATGTGCAGTGAGCTGGCTTTATTGTAGCCCTGAGAAGTTAGTCAATTTTACTGGATTCTCTTCCTTTTGACTTACTGATTCTAGAGGTAATTTTTCAATCTCAAGAAAACAGATAAGTGTTTGTAGCAGGAATTGAGCCACATGACTTTAACTGCCCATCACATCCCTCTACAAACTATTCACCCACAGTACAGGGGCCATACATTTCAACCATAGACTAAATCAGCATTTCCCATAGGAAGTTAGCCATCTGGGGCAGTTTAGAATTATTGGAGGAAGGGATGTTGGCTGCTGATCTAGTCTAGACATGATTTGTCCCCAGTAGCTCATGTGCTGAATGGAGGTTGATCTTCATTGTGATAGTGGAGACAATTGTGATGTGGGACCATTCAGAGACAGGGCCATTGGAGACATGACTGGTCCACTGGGGCACTTCTTCTGGGTGGGAATTCTCACAGGGTACAAATTAGTTCTGCAGAGGACAGTTCTGTAAGGAGTGATCTTCTCCCCTGGGACTCCTAGGCCTTCTGTCTTGCCGTAGTCATCCCAAATACACACAGTCCCACCACAGTGATGCCATCCACCAAATGGCTCTCACCAGAGATCAAACTAAGTAGAATGCCTGATCTTGGAAAGGCTCTGAAACTGTAGAAAGTAAATGTCTTATTTATAAAGTAACACATCCTCGATTATTCTGTAACAGGAAAACAAGCAAACAAACCAGAAACGCTGAATCAGTATAGTTCAGGCTGTGAATGCTTGCTTCCCAGTCTGCCATGATGTGAGCAGCCTACCCTGACACTCCTGTTACCATGAACTGAGCTCCTCTACAGTTCTTCTCTGCCACAATAAACCAAAACCCCTTGAGATCAGGAGTCAAGATAAATATCAATAAACACTTGCATGTTTCAGTAAGGGAATGTCCCAGAAGTATGTAACTCTGAGAAGTGGGAGCATTGTTGCACCGAGAGTTCTTGTCTTGTGGGGCTGGTTTGTGCAGAAGTCAGAGACATGCTGGGAGAACAAAAGATCAGCAGAGTACACGGATGCCTGGCTCACAGGGTTCTAGACAGGAACAGGGACACTGTTGGGAACTGAACCAATGTGGTTTGTTTTAGGTTCTGCCTGTGTCCTGAAAAGTAGAGTGAGGTTGGGCAAGTAGTAAGTTAAGAAATCGCAGCAGGTATTTGTGCAAAAGAATGGCAGAAGGGATTTCCAGTTATAGGTGCCATGATAAAAATCCTAAACATTTCTATTACTTAGTCACCCTGTGCAAATCTGGCCCTTTGGAGATGGCTCTCAGCCAGCACAGATGGTCGCCATACAAAGTGCAGGTGCAATGGGCAGAAATTGAGCTCAGAGACCTAAAAAGCAAATGACAGTGATCCAAGCCACCAGGCCCAGCCATCAAACCAAAGTATCGAATAAGCAAGAAACATGTATTACCAGCAGAATGCAGCCAAGGCAGAGTGCAACTAAAGGCTTCTCCGGGGTTGCTGTGTGGATCGGCCATCCTGACCCAGGTCATCTCACAGGGAGGATGGGAGTAGGGGCCAAGACTGACATGAGCATAAAGGGTGGGGATTGAATATGCAGTGAGTACATGGATGATTGAATGTAAACGGAAGCTCCTTGTTCATTTCCCAGCCACCCACACCCAAATAATCATACAAAAACTGTGTTAATTATAACACTGTTTGGCCGGTGTCTTGGGCATATTTCTAGTCATCTCTTACATCTTAAATTAACACATTTCTATTATTTTTCTTTATCATGAGGCTTGTGGTTTGTTAACTCTTGCTTCTTGGGCAACTAGATGGCATCTTTCTGACTCTGTGTACTCTCTGTATCTCTTCCAACCTGGCTATATTCTGCTAAACCATGGGCCAGAACAGCTTTAAATTTAACCAATGGTAACAAAACATATTCACAGCTTACAGAGGGGAAATCCTACAACATCTTCCTTTTTCTGTCCAAATAAAAAGGAAGGTTTTAACTTTAACATACTAACATTACATATAACAAAACAGGTATCAAGCAAGAATTATAGTTACAGTATTTAGTCTACTTATATCTGGCAAAATTAAAGAAAATATTCTATCTTTTATCATAAATAAAGAAAACTGTAACTATTTGTCTTCAACTCTTTAAAGACCCCAGAAGGATATAATATTACCTAAGTAAACAGGAAGTGCATTGTAAACAACTTTCAAAGTTCAAGAATTGACAAAGACATCTTGCTGCATGGACAGTCACCCAAAGTTCCTCTGTAACATTGGGGCATCCATCTTCAGCCTACAGGCCCATAGTATCTGGCAGATTTTTTCCATGAAACAAAAAATCTGTTCTGCCTTGCAATGACAAAGCTCATCATTTGCTTTCATCTATGTCCTGCAGAATGTCTGGCAGACTCTTTCATGAAACAGGAACCCTGAAGGACCATCCCATTACTTGAAATGTTCAGTAGTCACTTTTCTGTGGGTCCTGCACATCCAGTTTATATAGCATACCATCAAGCAGTACAGGAATGAGCAGTTTCTTGCTCAAATGGTTAGCAAACTCAATAAGGAGCCTCTTCAATGTCTATCATCCTCTTGAAGTAGATTGGTGCTGCCAGGAGCAGATGTGTCTCATTGTCATGAAAAATCCTAAGTTCTTAAAACATTTTAAATGCTATATTCTGTTAGTCTTTGAAAGGTTTGAATACCTATCCATCTGAAGTATATCTCTGTAAATTTAGAAAACCTAACTAACATGACTACAAGTTTGACTATTATAAATGACTATCTATTAATATGTAATTTTAAATTATATATTATATTTTTCAAATGAGCTGTATAACCATAATACCTTCAACAAGAGTATAAATATACATATAACAAAATTGACCTTAAATTTGTAACAATAGATCAAGATCCATACAATAAACAAAGTATTCATCTCTCAATCATATCCCCCTTTTTTCTTTAGAAAGATCTTGACTGTGACCATTAACCACTTATAACTGAGCCCCTTTAAATGAAAACAAACATTTATAAGCAATCATTTTGGGAATTTAGGTGTTGTTTTCTCCAAGCTGCCTCTTGCTGTTTGTTGGGCAAATTTTAGCATTCGTAGAGACCTTTTAGCAAGTCTTGTTTTATCAAACCACATTAGTCTGGAAGGAATTCACAGGTTCTCATCTTCTGTGGAGACAAAAGCAGAACTTCTTTTCCAAGGTAACATATCCTTAGACTCAAATTTTGAAGTCAAGATACCTTTAAAATATATATGTTGATTTAGCTTAGCAGTCTGTACAATGAATGTCTCTCTGTACTTAGCTCCTTCACAGTCAAAAAATTCAAAGAAAACACAATAATATACATAATCCAGACTCTCTGTGTATTTTCCATCTTTCCATGGCTTATTTCTAACTCTATTACTTTTTAATATTTATTTTATTATCTTTACTTCTTACTGTGACTGTCTGTTCTCTTATCTATACTTTTTCCCTCTTTCTCTCTCTCAAGCCTCTGTAAATATTTAAAACACATTGTGACCCATTCAGAGGTTTATTTTTGTCTGAATCTGTCTTTCTTGTGTATCTGTAATCATTTTATGATCAGAAGTACCCTTTTTTAATGCTAATCAGGCATGGTTAGGACCAACTGTGTGGCCTTGCCTGTTTGCTCTGCCTGGTCCAACATGACGGAGGCATGTTCACCGCCTCTGCAAGCCGTGCTCACTGCCCCACCTCCAGGGACTTAGTGTGTCTATGTCGCCATTAAACAATTTGTAACATGCTGCTCACAGACTCCAATTAAGTACTCTGTAGTTACACCAGCATGAACCAGGAAGCCGGCTCTTAAAGGAATTTTGGCTCTGCTTGTCTCTAGCAGAATCTACCTGAGAAAATGCTGCTACCAAGAAGCCATGTTTAACTCTGTTCTTTTGTGTCTAGAATTCCTTACCAAGCTTTCTTCAGGTTTTATGTGTACGTAGTCGGTCCATGTTGGTGTCATTTTGTAAACAGGTTGCTTGTTTGTTTTCTAGTTACCCAGACCTGAAATAATCACACAGAAACTATATTAATTACAACACTGTTTGGCTAATGTCTCAGGCGTCTTTCTAGTTAGCTCTTATATCTTAAATAACCCATTTCTATTATTTGATATTTTACCATGAGGCTCATGGTTCATTACCTCTTGCTTCTTGGTTAGGTACATGGCATCTGCCTCCTTCAGCAGCTACATGGTGGCTCTCTGACTCTACCTACTCTCTCTATATATCTCTTCCAGCCTGGCTATATTCTACTAAGCCATTGGCTGGAACAGCTTTATTATTAACCAATGGTAATAAAACATATTCACAGTATACAGAGGGGAATCCCACATCAACTGAAGCTCTTGGGGGCTCTGGAGCTGTCCCTGCTGCCTTCTCTCACCGTTAGCTTCTTATGCCATGGGTTGTGCCACCTGTCCCAGCTGGTGAGCAGTGTCTTCTATCCAGCTGTGCACAGATGGTAGCTGCACACACTCATAGCCCAGCACAGCACAGTGACTGCCACTGGGTACAATGTGGACTTTCCTGCAGCACAGTGGTCCCGGGTAGGGAGGACAGATGGCCTTACTTAGGGTAAGTTGGATTACCAAAGGGAATATTTTGGATCAACACAGAGAATCAGAGGATTTTGTAAAATTTGAGGGATGGGTCAGAGTACTGGAGGGACCATATACGTCTATGTGTTAACATGGCCTAGATTTGGAAGGTCAATTTTTTTTTCAACTTGACACAAGATAGAATCAACTGGGAAGTCAGAGGAGAGAAGATGTCTCCATCAGATTGACCTATGGGCATGCCTATAGGGTCATTTTCTTGATTAACTGTTGATATGAGAGGACCCAGCTCCTTGTGGGTAGTGCTGTCTCTGGCAAGGTGGTTGTGAGGTGTCTAAGAAAGCAGGCTGAACAGGCTGGGAGCACGCCAGTTAGGAGCATTTCTCCGTGGTCTCTGCTTTAGCTCTTGCCTCCGGGTCCCTGCCTTGAGTTTCTTTGTTGATTTCCCTCATGGATACATTGTGACCTGAGAGTGTAAGCCGAAATAACCTCTTTCCTCCCTAGGTTGCTGCTGGTCATGGTGTTTATCACAGCAACCAAAAGCAAGCCAGCACACTCACCCGCGTGGTTGGTCGAAGCCTTTGTATTCCAGGCTGTCTGGGGTTTGTCACCAGTGAGGCATTAATCCATAGACTGCCTGTGAGAGCCCGGCCTTCACCTGATTGCTGAGTTCACAGGAGAGCAATCAGCAGTGTAATTGTCCTTGAGGACAAAGAGGCACCTTGTGATTAAAAAATCTCACAGACCCAGAGATGGAGTGGTCTCAGTGTAAGAACCTTGCCGGCTTCCACTATTTTTCACGGAGGAAATAATGAACAGACGCATCATGAAGAATTATGTGGCAAAGACTGCAACACTCTGGCTTAAGACGTCTAGATCCAGAAATATGAATGTCTCTGTCCTCAGATTTGCCAGCTGGGAGACACACTCATCAATAACTTCAGGGATGTGTCCTTCCATATAAATGACCTTTCACACCAGGCCACCTGTCTTCCTGAGTCTGGATGAGCAGCGGGTGCCAAGGGGACACAGTCACCGCTAGTCTAGGTCTTCTGTAGCTTGCTAGGAAGAGGTGGTCTAGATCTTGAGAGTCGTAAACCAAGATATGTGATAGATCCAATCAATAGATGGATGCCAGACCCACAGACAGATTGCAGTGTTCAGACTTTACACGTCTGTGACAGGATATCTGGTAGAGAGAGCCAAAGGAAGACAGGGAAGGTGGGTTGTGATATGCAGTTTCAGAGGGTTCAGTCCAGGGGCTGCTGGCTACATGCATGGGGCATAACATCATAACAAAAGCTTTTCGCAGTTCACATACCCCCCTCACTTGCTCTAAGCCTCAGATGGACAGAAAACAGTGAGTGAGACAGGGGAAGGGAGAAGGGGGAGAGAAAAGGTTTCGATTCCTAAATCTATATTCTCGTGGAGGCTGCTGGCACATCAGAAATCTACAAGGATGGCTGTGTGAAAATTCAGGGGCAGTCGTTGGGGCCACACTTGAATCTGAGTCCCCAGACCTCAGTCTGTGGTGCAGGCACAGGTAAACACACACAGGTACACACACACATGCACATGCATGCACACACAGAGACAGACAGACACACATGCATGTACACACACGTGCATGCACACACAGAGACAGGCACACACAAACACATGTGCACACACATGCACATGCATGCACACACAGAGACAGACAGACACACACATGTACACACACATGCATGCACACACAGAAACAGACACACATGCATGTACACACAGGTGCATGCACACACAGAGACAGACAAACACATGTGCACACACAGAGATACACACATGCACACACATGCATGCATACATAGAGACAGACAGACACACACACGTTCAGAGAGAGAACAGTGTCTCCCACATCACTCAGCTCTTATGCTTTTACAAACATGCACCATTCTGGATTTTGCATTGCTTCCTGGAGAACCAGGTCTGTATTTATGTAATGCTTATTCAGCTGAAGGACATTATTTTAGTAATGCCTGAAAAGAAACGATGGGGGAAATTCTCTTAACTTTTAGCTTTTGAAGATATGCTCATTTTGCCTTATTTAAACAAATCACTTTATTCCATGAGAACAGTGGATTCATACAGTTGCCAGCCAGAGATTCCATGTCCCCATGAGCAAAGCTTACAAAAGGACAGCAAGGTATCATAACCGGGACAGATGCAGTGAATGCGGGCAGTACCATCAAATGCAGGGTCTCTCACACTCTGTAGTGCAGCAAGACCTAAACCTCTTCCCTTACACACATCTGTGACCACAGGTAATTAACAACAACTATGACCACTGGCAATTAACAACACCTATGACCACTGGTAATCAATGACACCTATGACCACTGGTAATCAATGACACCTATTAGTCATCAATGATGCCTTTGCTTTTAGTAATTTCATTACAGAAGTTATATTTCACAGTTGGAAATATTAGAAGAGGGACTTGTCTTCACTCCTGAAGCCAACTTTTGCAGGATATGGAATTCAAGGTTGGTAGTTGTGTGGGTTTGCAGGCATGTGCCATTTTAGTACTTTAAAGATGACTTTTCATAGTTTCTATTGACTTCTAAATTTGCTGAGAACTCAGTGCTTGCTACGCACAGTGCATGCTCTTCCCTGACGGATCAGTATTTGCTGTTCAGTTCTAGTTTCCAGCAGGCCTCGCCTGACAGCTTTGTCTGCCATGGTTGGCATTTTCTGAGTGTTTTGCATCTGCGGATTGATGTCTTTCACCAGATTTACTCTCAGACGTCTATCAAGGAAGACCCGTTCATTCTTCTTTTCTCCTACATGTTAGACCCCACTGCACTGTGTTCCATGACGACCTCCTCTATAAATTAAAGTGTTATTATTTACTATTGGTTTTGTTTATTTTTCTTTGTAATTTGTTTGGCTTTGTTTTTTGAGACCCTCTAGCCTAGATTAGGCCATTCTCTTGTCTCAGCTTCCCTAGTGCTGAGATTGCAGGCGTGAGTCACCATGCCTACAGGTTTATTTTTTGCTTCCTATGATTTCTTTTTATTTCTGTTTTAACACTACCATGCTTAATTTTGATTGGCGACTTGATTGGGCTGATAAATGTCTAAGGCATTAATGAGACTCAACTTTGCATGTGTCTGTGAGGGTTTTTTGAAAAGAAATTAACCGAGGAGGGAAGACTTGCCTTGAAGTTTGGTCCCCATCATCCCATGGGTTGAGGGCCTTGGATGAATAAGAAGAAGGAAAGGAGAAATTTATCCGAGAGCCAGCATCCTCCTTTCTCTGCTTTCTGGTTCAGATGTGAGCAAGCAGCCTCATACTCCTGCCATGGGAGCCAAGGGCCACTCCTACCTCCAAGCCTCCCAGACACAATGGACTGTCCCTTGAGCTGTGAGTCAGAATATACCGACCCTTCCTCAAGTTGCTCCTTGTCTGGTATTTGCTCACACCACTGGAGGAAGTAGCGGTGCAGACACTCATGAGCTGCCCTAGAGAACATGGGTTGTTCTTCTGCACGGCCACACTGTCCTCAAACCCACTGAGCCCTCATTTCCAACGGTGTATGTCCTGCTTCATGCAGCAATTACTAAGGTCCGAAATATCCTCAGACCTGCTAGAGGTTATTCAGTAGATCATTTCATCTGGTTCCAGTTATTGTAAGAGCCCTTATCAAATGATGCCACTTATTGAGCCACAGAGGGTGTGCTTCTGTGAGCCATTTGCTGTCTTCTCCCTGAGACATGAGAAGGTGGCAGTTGAAGAACGTTTTATTTTAATCAAACTTGGTCTGTAGTCAGCTAGGGTTGAGTTCTGGTCTTCCTTCCTCCCTCCGTCCCTCCGTCCCTCCCTTTATTCCTCCCTCCCTTCTTTCCTCCCTCTCTTTCTCCCTCCCTCCTTCCTTTTCTTCCTTCATTCTTTCCTTCCTTCTTTCTTTCCTTCCTATGTGTGTGTATGTATGTGGTTATTTTCTACATTGCCTCTTGGCTTTATAATTGAAGCATGCCTTGGATTTTAGGAGGTTCATATGGCCTTCAAAGCTTCTTAAACATTTTATAGTCTCTCCTCCTATTATTCCCTAAACACAATGAACTCTCTGCTGCTTTGTATTCTAACCTGATACATAAAGAACACGCACTGGCTTGACTCCATGCTCACAGTTGGTTCTATTGGCTGTCTCGTGGCATTTTCTTTGGTTTCTTGTATTTTAAAATTTTGTAGGTGTGTGAAGCCACGTTTCTTGGAAGTTTGTCTACAAGAATCTTTTTATTTTTCTTGCTGTGTGTGAGGGAGGGTCAAGGTCTCACATACCCCAGTCTGTAGTAAGGAGAGCGAGTGGGCCCCTTTGCTCTGTCCCGCCCAGCTAGTTTATACCCAAAATAACCACACAGGAATTGTATTAATTAAATTACTGCCTGGCCCATTAGTTCTAGCCTCTTATTGGCTAACTCTCACATCTTAATTCAACCCATTTCTAATAATCTGTATGTCACCACGAGGTCATGGCTTACCGGGAATGATTCAGCATGTCTGACTCTGGCGACTCCATGGAAGCTCTCTCTGTCTTCCTTCTCCCAGCATTCTGTTCTGTCTACTCCACCTACCTGATTTCTGCCCTATCAAAAGATCAATGCGGTTTCTTTATTCACCAATGAAAGCAACACAAATACAGAAGAACCTCCTACACCATTTCCCCCTTTTGTGTTTAAACAAAAAGGAAGGTTTTAACTTTAACATAGTAAAATTACATATAACAGGTATCAAGCAAGAATTACAGTTACAATATTTATATCTATTTTATCATAACAAAGGAAATCTATTCTTTAACTCCATCAAAGACTCCAGAAGGATATATTACCTAAGTAAACAAGAAGTAAGCGACTTCCAAAACTCTAGAAATGACAGAGACATCTTGTTGCCTGTACAGTCACCCAAAGTTCTTTTGTACTGTTGGGGCATCCATTTTTAGCCTACAGGCCCATAGTATCCAGCAGACTTTTTCATAAAGCAGGAATTTTTAAAGACAGTTCAGTCACTTTCTTCTGTATCCTGTAGAATGTCTCACAGACTCTTTTATTAATTAGGAACCCCGAAGGATCATCTCACCTTTAGGCAAGTTCAGCAGTCCTCTCTCTGTGGGTTCTTTGTGTCCAGTTTATGTAACAGTCCAGGCAAGAGCAGTTTCTTGCCCAGATGGCTAACAAACTCCATAAGGAGCTTCTTTGATGTCCATTTTTCTTGAAGTAGCTTGGTGCTGCCAGGAGCAGACATGTCTCATTGTCATGAAAAACCCTAAGTTATTAAAACATTTTAAAAGCCATATTCTGTAGTCTTTGAAAGATATGAAGAATGCCTATCTAACTGAAATGTATCTCTATATATCTAGAAAATCTAACTAACATGACTACAAGCTTGACTATTATCGATGATTATCTATTAACAACCTATATTTTCTAATTATACATTTTTAAATGAACTACATAATCACAATACCTTAATCATGATCAGAAATACATATATATATATAACAAGATTCACCTTAAATTTATATCAATAAAGCAAAATCCATACCAATGCAAATTATTTATATCTATATCATATCCCCCTTTAAATGTAAAAGAACATTTATAAACAATATTTGGGAATATGGGTGCAGTTATTTCTCTCCAAACTGCTTCGTGCTGTACGGGGGCACTGTTAATCAGGTCTTTCATCGTGTATTCTGTTTGCTAGGTTCCTCTCAGTCAGCAGTTGAGCAAAGTAATTTTGTGAAGTTGTTCACGGTGACCTTTCAGGAGGCGTCGTCTATGAAACCATATTGATATAGAAGCAATCCACAGGGTCTTCCATTATACATACCAATCCCAGTTCCCACTTCCTCCCCTCCTCCCATTCCTTCCACCTTCTCCCCTCCCCTCACCCCCACCCACTCCTCAGAGAGGGTAAGACACACTGCTTTGTGGAGGTCCAAGGCCCTCCCTACGATATCTAGGCTGAGCAAGGTGTCCATCCAAGAGAATGCGTTCCCAGAAAGCCAGCTCAAGCAGCAGTTACAAATCCTGGGAGGAGAACTTGATGGAGCGGGATAGTCGAGATCAAGGAAGGAAAGTGATGAGAGCAAGGGAAGAGATATTTTGATTGAGGGAGCCTTAAGGTGCTAGGAATAAAACCCGACCCAGTCAGTCTTGAACGCCTCATATTAGTGCCCCCCCAAGTGAGTTTCAGGGATACCAGCTGGTACCACTACATCCAGATCCTGTTGTGTCAAGGGTGCAGCTCAATGAATAGAGTGACATTGCCCAGTCTCCCTCCCCCAGCCCTTCCCCAACCATAACAAATGGCTCCAGCACTCCTTCTGTGGTGGAAGATTCCCTGCCCTTTCTCACCTCTAAGAGACGCACTTTCTGCCAGCTCACCTATGCAGGACACATTTACCATCTGCTACTCAGCGTCGCAGGGAGAGTCTCGGCGGGACTCCCTCCTCCTCTCCTCTGCCTCTCTCCGTCCTGCTGCCAACCGTGATTCTCATGCCACCGCACAGCCATACTTACAGCACTCTGCAGACTCTGAATGAGAGAAGAAGGCCCATCCTGTCAGCCAAGGGGCCTCGCTGTCACCAAGTTCACTGTGCCGAGCATGAGAAGGGACTGGTTTGTTCCATTGCTTAAAGTGATTTCTATGCATCCCGTATTGCAGTATCTGTAAGTGTTCAGGTGAATGTAGATGAGGGTTGATTTATGTATTTATTTAGCAGAATTGAGGACCACCCCCAGGGCCTTGGGAATGTCAGGCCAATCTCTATCAGTGAGCCACATTTCCAGCAGAGTAAGACTGAATTAAAAAATGTATCATTTCTACAAACTCTCTTACCTACATCCAACTTCAAATAGTTTGAATAATAAAAGTCTCAACCTTCATTTCTAATTCGAAATTCATCACAGGGAAGAAATAATCATCTCCTAAAATGAGTAGATGTTGTTATTTAACTATTGTTTGGGGATCTCGTGAATAAATGTTTGATTGACTAAATCAGTATAAGATTGGGTAATTTAGAAGCCAAGTGCAGCTCCACTTCTGCAAAGTATGCAAGGGAGCTCCGAGATGTGGTTTATCTGTTTGAAGATGGGACGTCACCTTCTATGGGGGAAGGATACATGCTATGTGTGGCGCTCATGACAGGTCGTGAGCAGGAGGCATGGGGAGTGCAGCGTCCCTGGGCTGGCTATGTGCTACACACTACAGTATGGTTCGCGAGTCAGGCAAGGGGCTGGAGATTAAAACACACGCAAACACACAGACAGAGACATGGGTCATCCTTAAAACAAAGAATGCCAACTTTGTTGTGTTCCAGGGCAGCGTATATAGGATCTCCTTGACCAATGGCCATGCCCTAGCTCTTGGGAGTTTCAGCTGCAAGCCACCAGAGACCACTCCCGTCTTGTGCTCAGAGCAGCTGCAAGCACAGGAAAACAAGTTGTTTGCTCAGAGCAGCTGCAGGAAAACAAGTTATTTACTCCTGGCAGGCAGGGGGTCACAGGAAATTCAGGGTCTGGGGGTCCACAGTCTCCAACAGGGAAGAAAGGCGGTTTATGAAAAACAGAGTGGCCTTGTCTGTGTCCTCCCTGCCTGTCACATGTCTACCATGTTGCAGTGATGTCTCCATGGTGAAGCCACCTCAGCAGTGTTGTGCGAAGGACCATCAGACATCTGTGTTACAGGCAAGTGGACTGACGGTGCTCTGGCCTTTGTGGAACCAATCTGTTGGCCCAGTCCTGCTTATCTGACCGGGATCAACAGCATCTTCCCATTCCCAGGTGATGATGGCCATGGCCACCAAGCAAGACTTTCCTTTGCACGCCCTTTCTCCCACCCTTGCTTAGTTACTAGGAAGTGCTGAGATGTAGACACCGGAACCAAACCTTACTTTCGGTGAGCACCTTGTGGCTGTGAGTCCTCGGCTATGTAGCAAGTGGTTCTCAGTCATAGTTGGGCTGTGCCTCGGGCTCTAGAAGCAGGTGTAGTGATGATAACAGCCTGCCCTGAGGGTGACAGAGGTGTAACATTCCTGTTAAAAGACTTTGTATTTTCTCTGGAGCAGAGAGGCTGAGAAGCTCATTGACACAACTTTAATAGTTAATCAAGAGCGCCACAACAGTCTGTGTGAACTGGACCGGTGAAGCAAATCCTGGCTCACTTCTGCTCCCTGATCAACGGACACAAACCAAAGTTAGGGTAAAATAAAGCAACAGAAACCTTCCCATTCCAGCAGGATGCTTGCTAGTTCTGTAAGTTAATACCCCTTGGCTTGAGATGCCTTGATGTCAGACTCTCTCTGTGCAATGGGACATCAGGACTAGGTGCTTTGTGTGAATGTTAAAACCCACACAAAGTCTTGAATGACACTTAACTAAAGCAGTATTTCTGAGCTTGGTGTGGTGGTTTAGACCTATAGTCCACACCAGAGGCTGAAGCAGGAGGAGGGGGGACTGGGAGGCCAATCTGGACTATATAATGACGGCAAGGACAGCCTAGGCTACAGACTTTATCTCAAAAATCATTTGTGGATTACGTGGATTGCTTCATCTTTGCTGCACTGAGGAATGCGTGGAGCATCCAGAACATCAGTAGTCACATGAGGTCAGAGGCCTTTTCCCCACTCGTCCTCCACCTGAAATGCAAGTCCTCCCTGTGGGTGGGAATTCCAGGTAAGCGGCACGGGCATGGGAGGCATCTCCAGCCCCAGCGCTGCCTCTGAGGTCCCTCCCTGGCTCTTTGGAGGCCTGGCCACACCTGCTTTCTCTCTGAGGCAATCCTTCTCATTACCTGGGACTGCAGCCATGGAGGATCCTTTGCTAATAAGTGAGAGGCCCTGGGTTTGATCCCTAACACAGCAAATAAATACATAAAAATTAGAGTGACGTTTCTGCAGAAGGACGAAGTTGGATTGATCTCAAAGACCTTTTGTTTTCTAGATGCGTCTGAGCCCTGGTCTCCTAAACAAGGTGCAGAGCACCCCCTGCTGGGCAGACAAGGTTGTCAAGGCCTTGTGGTCTCAGGTTTTCCACTAAAAAGGCTCACTTGGAATTAACAATAATTTAAAACTAAACACAACAAAACCTTGGACAGTCACATACAGGGATCTGTGTTTTGAGATTTCCATCTTCATAACTCCTTTCTGTGTCCTGGCTTGGCCATGTTGTAGAATTTGAGTGAACAGGATGTGATGCACCACTTGTAAAAAACGTGAAATATTCCCAGATGCCTGATTTTTTTCCTTGAGAGCATTTAGAAGGGGATGTGCATAGAAAGAATTAAAGGAAACATGAACGAGAGCTTGCTTTCTGGATTTACATCTTGCTTAACTTCCCACCCAATGCCAAGGTTCCTCTTTAGAGTGAATTGCTCAATGAAGACGTAGGTTTAGGGTTGTGTTGCAGATGCACCGGTTGGGGAACAGCTGTCTAGGTGGACGCAGGCCCACTCAGTAGGAAGGAATCCCATGCTTGGCATGGAGCGGCCATGGACCTGAGAGTCACCACTACCTTTTCCTAAGCCAGCATGACGTTGACTTGTTCTATATCTGCACGAGTGACTGACGGATGCTCTCACCCTTCACTGAGGATGTAATGGAGACTTTTAGAGAGGTGCACACCAGTTAAAAATACAGAGAATAGGGCACTGAATGTGCTGGGGGAGAGGTAAGGAGGGAGAGAGAGGGGTGGAGGTGATATATAAAATTCTCAAAAAAGTATTAGTTACACAAAATCGTATCAAAACCCAGAAAATTTATTTTCTCATTACCAAACAAGTTTCACAAACAGAGAACTGCACTTCAGATATGACTCTGGATAATGGCCTTTGTGGTGAGGGCTGAACTCCACTCTATAAATGCAAAATAGAAAGCACCAGGAAGGAGCAGCTCTGTGTTCTGCTCAACTGCAGGCT
Source organism: Ondatra zibethicus (assembly GCA_004026605.1). Classification (NCBI taxonomy): domain Eukaryota; kingdom Metazoa; phylum Chordata; class Mammalia; order Rodentia; family Cricetidae; genus Ondatra; species Ondatra zibethicus. The sequence continues at coordinate 116,574 of PVIU01002786.1, read as the reverse complement.
TCCTAAGCAGATCCCCCACAGATCCTAAGCCTGTCACCCGAATGGATACTGTTAAAGCCACACCTCGCAGTCCCCACCGGGCAGTGGATGCATAGCAGCCACCATGCAGTGGCTCTCCAGCAAGCACCACACACTTGCTTCCCCGGCAAACTTACCTTACGGAACGTGTTTGCATTTTAAAGTCATATTTGCTTCTCCTAAGGCATCCCTTGGTGATGAGCCTACAGGGAGAAGACACCACTGCTCTCAACAGTACCAACAGCTAGGACCCAATTCTGATTTCCCAGGAGGTTTTGGTTAATATTGTAAATCTAATTTTGAGATATTCACATGTCTGAGAGTGGTGAGTGTACACTCTACAGTGTTTGTGTAAGGCAGGCACACCTTGTTATCACCTGTTGCCAGTCACCTGCTGTGCACCTGCAGACCAGAACCTCTTCCTAGACTCCAACTGCTCACTAGGGAGCACGTTCCCATGCTCTCTGTCCCTAATTTCTGGCCACCATCATTTTACTCTCAGGTTCTCTAAGAGCAGCATCTCCCAAGACTACTTCATGGTGCTTGTTTCTTCTTTGCCCAATCCAGTTCTATCCAATCACAGTAACACGACGCTCTCTTTGCATCATATCCTCTCATGTGCAGCTTCTTTGCACATTGGTCCATCAGCTGAAGGACACTTGGGTTGCTTGTAGCTCCCAGCGGATATGAATGTTACTGCGGTGTGCGTGGGGGTGCAGATGTCTCTGCAACACGCTGGTTTCATTCTCTTTGGACACATGCCCCAGGAGTGGTGTTTGTGTTTGTGGATTAGAACAGCCCTATTGGGGTATTAATTCCTAGTACGTATGGCAGGGTTCTCTCTTGGCCATGCCCATTGGCCCTATTACCATTTCACTGGCAACAGACACACTGAGATGGAGAGACAGCCTCCTGTGACTTCGACCTACATTTTTCTGGCAATTACTAGTAAGCATTTTATCACGTCTGTCAGACATTCCCGTGTCTTCTGAGAGACATTAGGCAGCTTGCCCATTTTTAATGGGTATGATGATTAATCTTGATTGTCCATTTGATGGGATCCAGACTCACCATGGAAACAGATCTCTATGCTTGTCTACAAGGGATCGAGATTAATGAGGTTAGTAGAGATGGAAAGGCATAGTCTAAAGGTGGTTGGCACCATTTCCACCAGCTGGGGGCTCAGAACGAACAACAAGGGAATGTTACCTGAGAACAAGCACTGAGCACCCTTGGCTTCCTGACTGGATGCAATGGGACCAGCGACATCACCATCCTGCCACACCTTCCACACCATGATGGACTTGTCCCTCAGGACTGCCAGCAGAAATATCCCTTCTCCCTTGAGTTGCTTCTCACCCCATTTTTATCCTGGTAATAGGAAAAGAAACCAATTCCACTGCTTGCTCCTAGTCTACTTTTTGGTACGCCCTTGCATGCTCTCCATATTAGCCTGGATAGATGGACACTTTGTAGGCGATGGCTTCCGTTCTGTAGGTTGTTTCTTCAGGCTGTTTCATTGCCAAGTAGCTTTTTAGTTTGACGTGATCTCCATTATCCATTTTTGATTTTTGTTTGCCTATGCTTTTGAGATCTGATAAAAAACAAAAAACAAAACTACCCCTGCAAGAGCCCCGGCTATTCCAGTACCCTGAAGTATTTTCCTCAAGTTTCCTTTGAATATTTGAATAGCTTTGTCTTGTTTTATGGCTTCCAATCTTTTTTTTTTTGCGCATGTGTGTGTGTGTGTGTGTGTATGTGTGTGCATGTAACTAGTGAAACAGGGACATTCAATCCCCAGCACATTTGTTTGTTTGGGTGAGAGAGCCGGATTGCACACTGTCTCATTGATCTGCGAGTCTGCTTTTACGTTGGTACCATGATGTTTTGAGCATCAGAGCTTCATAGTGTTTTAGGTTCAGGCAGCACAATGCCTTGTACATTGTTCTTTCTGCTCAGACTGCTTTCCTATTTGAAGCTTTCTGTGATTCTATAAGAGTTCGGACTGGCGTATACAGTTCCGTGAAGACTGTCATATTTGGCCTAGTTTACACTGGGTCCCACAGATTTTTACAGCAGTGGTTCTTGGAGCCCGTGAACAAGGCACAGCCTCCCGATCTTTGTGTCTGTTGATTTTTTTTTTTTTTTGGTGACTAATGTAAATGGCAATGCTGTCCTGATTTGTTTCAGAGATCTTGTAGTTGGCAAAGGCAAAACTACTGAATTTTGAATGCTGTTTTCTTCGTTCTGAGATTTTGCTGAATTCTTTAGTCACTTCTGGGGGTCTCTATTTAAAGCCACGTTAACTGTAGCGGCCATGCCCTTCCTCTTTTCCAGTCTCACTGCTCCTTCCAGCTTTGCCATCTGATCCTCCAGCTAGGAGTTTCAGAACCATACTGGGGGGTGAGTGTCCCTGTTTTGTTCCAATCTGAGAGGAAAAATGGCCAGTCTTTTCTGATCCAGCTCAACGTTAGCTACTGGTTAATGTTAACTGCCCTTTGTTGACACCGACATATTCTCCTTCTGTACCAGCGGGTTCGGTCTCCAACTGAAGTGATGCCTCCACTGAATCTACTCAGGTATCTTCATGGGCTTCACCCTTCAGAGAAGGTCTAGGCTGCCCCATTAGCTCCCAGCAGGAAATGGGGTGGGGCCAAGGTTCTCAATGCAGAGGTTGGCACCAGGATGAGACACCCAGGGGTGACCCTTGCTAGTCTACTGAAGAGCTAACATCTTCCACAAAAGCACAAAGTCCTTCATAAATGCTGGTGCTGGTGGAGCGAGGAAAATGCTGCCATGCATGTAAACTTCCAGAGGTGTCCCACCACTGCATACCCCAAACATGCAAAGCCTGACCCCTTGATCTCACTTCCGACTTGCAACCCACTCAGTCATGGTTGTGAAAGCTGCTTAATAAACAGAGTGACTCATCAGAATTCTTGCCAGCTGTGATTTTACAGGCGTCAATCATAAATGATCAGTGAAGCCTGCAGGGAACCATTCGACTCCACAGTCGGGGAGATATCTTCATCCCCACTAGGATAGGACACCAAGCATCACATATAACTAATCAGAACAACAGTGCATATGGCTGGCTGGCTTTTATTTTTTATTATAAAAACACATACAAGAGTTTTAAGAAATGATGAATATAAGACAAATCATAATCACAGTGAGTTATTAAACCCATTTCTATATACAAATACAAAAATTCCGAAAGTGGAATACCATCCAATGTAAGACACATCACAGATAGCATTGTCTATCTATGCACAGACCCAGAGGGCTCTGCTGCCGCCTCTGAGGGCCGTCTCCACACAGTCCAAACGGGAGCTTTGCATTGCCGTCCGCTTTATGCCTTTCTCTGTTGGGCTCATTAGCTGAAGGCGGGTTAATCCTTACAACAAAAGGTGTCAAGGCACTTCTCTGCACAGCGACCATGACCTTCAGGTGACCCCCTCCACCTCAGGGAGCTAAGCCACCCGCTCTCAGGGTGCAGAGCCTCCTGCCGAGTCAGCCAAGCCCTCAGCACTCAGGGAGCCGACCTCCTCCAGGCAGCTGACGATGGCGGACGGAATAGTGTTGGACGTCTGAGTCCGCCAAGCTCCCAGGATCTTGGATATCTCTGCTGGGTTGCTAGGACTCAAGTCACAAAGGGCATAAACAGCTGCAAGCTGTACACCCCATGGGATATCTGAAAAGAAATTCCAAATCAGTCATAACACAGCAACCTAAGGCATCTGTCCTTCAGAGTCTCCACGCGTGACCGAGGACTCCACTCACACATGGATTGTTTTCTGCCAGCAATGAAAATTAAATTCCAAAGAAAAATGTCTCCCAATAGAAATGTTCATTCAAGATATGTCTACAAAGGGAAACTAAAAGTCAGAGCTGCCCATAATCTGAGCAATAGCTGTCATAGGAGGATGGAGTGCCTCTGGTCCCATGAAGCTGTAAAAACACGTGGATCCTGAGACAACCAACAAAACTCACACCATCCTCCAGGATGGCCTCTAAATGGATCAGACATGAAAATCATGACACAAAAGACCAAAGGAAAGCCTGTCCTTGTGCCACATGGACAGCAGATGAGAGCCAGTGTGACTCCAGGTCATCAGTGTGACTCCAGACCAGTGAAACAAGGCCAGTGTGACTCTAGACCAGTGAAACAAGGCCAGTGTGACTCCAGGTCATCAGTGTGACTCCAGACCAGTGAAACAAGGTCAGTGTGACTCCAGACCAGTGAAACAAGGCCAGTGTGACTCCAGGTCATCAGTGTGACTCCAGACCAGTGAAACAAGGCCAGTGTGACTCTAGACCAGTGAAACAAGGCTAGTGTGACTCCAGACCAGTGAAACAAGGCCAGTGTGACTCTTATGCCAATCTGACTCCAGGTGAGCAAGATTCCATGGCCAAAGTGACTCTAAGGCCAGTGTGAACCCAGATCAGTGTGACTCCAGGCTAGTGTGTCAGAGTGAGTTTAGTCTTAGAGCCATTATCCCTATGTTGGCAAAAGTTTAATTTTTAAAATATAACTTATTAATTCATAATTTAGTTAATGTAATTCATTGAAATTTAAATTTACGAGCTAAAGTTCATTATTAAGCATGCAGCTCTATCTTCTACCTTCTGTGAACAAGGCAGGGATAAAGAAGGCAAAGCACAGTTTAGGCTGAGTTTCCCTCATCAAACGCACATGCTCAGTCTAGCCATGCCATTCATTTGTGACCCTAGCGCCTTCTATACACAGCAAGGGTAATCTACAGAGCACTTTAATAATTTCATGTATTAAGCAGTTTCCTGGCAAGGAATTTTACAGTATTTTGTCAGTGCCCAGAAAGTTTCAATTTTTCAAATAGGGCAATGCTCATTCTCTGTCAAAGGCAAACGCCAGAGAAATCCGTGTGTTTAAACGGATCTGAAGACTCGGGAAAAGCATAGGCTATGGCTCCCTTTGGGGCCAGGACTGGGTAAGACATAAACGAGGTGCTCACAGTGGCGTCAAACATGCACACGTGGCCCTGTGCAGACTCCAGACTCTAGCACACAGGCCTGCGCCAATAGGGCTGCAGGCACTGCTGGCTCCTGACTTCCCTCTGGCATTTAGAGTATGAAATGAGGACAGCGTCTTTCTGCCTACGGGGAACCTAGGATGTATGTGATGATGCCGGCACAACACGGTCCCACTGCATGTGCTGGCAAGATGGCTCACCAGCGATGATCCTGACTACTTTTTTTTTTTTTTTTTTTTAATGTCAAGACAAATCCAAACTGTCGTCAAGAGCATTTTCATATCGAAGCAGCAGACAGTGCCTCTGCCTGGCCAGAGTGTCTCAGAGAAAGCACTGACAGGCTGTTGTCCATAAGTCTGGCACAGGCTAGAGTCAGCCCAGTGCCATGAAGTGTCTACGCTGTCAGTCTGCATATCTAGTGAGAAGCTGTTTAACTACATTATCATTGCCTGCTCAGTATTCAACACAGAAGCCAGCCTGATCATTCTAAGTGTTACTCTGAATAAGCTCTTCCCACAGAAGAGTGAGACATCAAATTTCACACCAGGACATGGGGCTAGCACGGGCCCCACTCTGCTGCAGGGCGCCCGCCTATGCTGCTATGCTGGGCTCCACTGCGGCACTGTCTCAGCTGTGGCTCCCTCCTCTCAGGTGACAATAAACTAGCTAGCACACCACCTGCCGAGGACGCAGCAGGTGTTCTGTGCTTATGCACGGGGGAAAGGTGGTGAGCTATCCTAAGGTACCTCCTGGATGGCAGGGCACCAGCCCAGGGAGCAGAGCTCCCTCTTTTGAGGAAGTACCGTTCATCAGGGCAAACTGACCCTTGCAGAAACAACACACGATGAATGTCAAAACCACATGATCGTCAAGTTAGAGGAGCATTGGCTCATTTCCTCAGGACAGGCAGAAAGAACAGTTTGAGGGACATGAAAGCCACAATCTTACCTTCATCCTGAGCGTGTTGTATGAACATACCAATAACTGAGCTGATATTCTTCACGGCAGTTGGAAATCCTTCCTTCAAACCCAACTGGCCTAATCGACCTGAAGAAACAAAATGCAATATATGTAGGCTTCAGTAAATGCTAGTCAATATTCCTAGAAACTGTAAGTTCATGTAACACGGTGTAGTTTAACCCTGAAGACCCTGGACTGCAGCAGGAGCCGACATTCAGTGAGACAGCTGAAGCCACAGAGCTCACAGCTTGACCCACCCTGTCCTCCTCTGAGAATGGCTCACAACACCTGCTGCATTCTTAGGTAATATGCTAGCTACTTTTATGTCACCTTGACATAAGATAAAGTCATCGAGAAGTGAGAATTCAATTGAGAAAATGCCTCCATAAGATCAGTTTGTAGGCAAGACTGTAGGGCACTTTCTTAATTAGTGATTGATGTGGGAGGGTCCCACTGGTGGTCCTGGGTTCTCTAAGAAAGCAGGCTAAGCAAGCTAGTAAGCAGCGCTCCTCCATGACCTCTGCATTAGCTCCTGCCTCCAGGTTCCTGTCCTGACTCCCTTTAACGATAAATTATAATGTGGAATCGTAAGCAAAATAAACCCTTTCCTCTCCAAGTTGCTTTTGCTAATAAAGACAGGTAGCAACGCAGAAATGGATTTAAATAGTGATCACCACAGGAAAATGTGAGACAGACAACTGTACCAGGGTAAGAGAGAAGGCTGTAGCCTCACTCAGACTGTGACGACAGAGCAGCCGCAGTCAGAAGGCCTGTCACTAATGCAACAAAGCTCTGTGCTTCCAACCCACACCAAGACAGCACCGGATGAACCATGGTGGGGTTTACTGGATGAGGCCATTCTCCCACTAGTACTGACGCCGGTCTCACCAGAAAATGTGCTCAATGGAGCAGGCACAGCTGTTCACATCCAACCTGTATCGTGGTGCACACACGTGTGTGACACAGGTCACAGAAGAGCACATAAAACACTCACAGCACACCGAACAGAGACTGTTGTAAAAAGTGTGCTCAGATGTTAGTTGTGAGTGTAGTCAGGAGCCCTGTCACATGCCATGTTCATCGACAAACCAGAACCACTTGGCAAAGGAAGATAAGTTCTCAGACACAACACTGCTACTTGAAGGAAGTTACAGGCAAGGCAAGGGGGCCGAGTCCGAAGCAGAACCAACAACTCCAGTCCTCAAGTTCCCTCTACACATGACCTTGTATATGTATTTCGGGTCTGGTGACATCTGGAAGGCATGTTTAACCAACTGTTTTCCAGGTAAACAGTGCAGACCACAAAAATGAAAGTAGAAAACGGTGTCTTCACCACGAACGCTAGTCTGGAGATCTCAGGGTGCACAGCTAACTATAAGGACTGACTATTTCAGCAGAAGCCACAGCAAGACCCATCTCAGGAAAACAAGGAGGGATGTCTAGAAATATTCAAAATGGCCACTAAACACTCTTCTTCATCTACTATATTTCTGCACAAGATTCACTCCTTTTTGTTGTTTCTTTGAGACTGGGTTTCTCTGTGTAGCTCTGGCTGTAATGGAACTCACTTGGGCCCTGAACTCAAGAGGCAGCTGCCTCCTGAGCGCTGGTGTTAAAGGGGTCACCACCACTGTCCCACTAAGAGTCCCTTCTATTGCTCGCTAAGCATAGGCTGAGAAAGTGCTGTTTTCTATGAGGATCTAAGAAAGAGACTCTGAGGCCATGCCACCTAAGCCCATTATCTTTAATTACAAAAGTCATAATAATGGTTAAGTGCGACTGTCCATTTGACTGGCTCTAGAATCACTGAGGGGAAGGCTGCCCCCAATGTGGCGCCCCTCCCCCCAAGGTGAAGCTGCTGCTTTTCTTTGCTTCTCACCCAAACTTCTGTCTTGGTTCTGTCACCCTCAGTCAGTGTGCAGGAATCAGCTATGCCAAGCATCTGCAGCCCCTCGGTGCATCAGATCCTCTCCCCGCTCCTGGATGCTGGTAAGGAGTGCTGGAGCGAACCTTACTTAGTAACTGTATGGCTGCTGGCTAACGGCCATGTTTTTGCTCAGTTCAGCACTCTACCATGTTGCACACTGACAGCTTGTTTTTCGTTACAGAATATAACTGGACTGAAGATGGCTACCCGTCCTTCAAAGCACACACTATGTATTTATGAATTATATGGCACCGTCAGCAACATATTAATAATAAATTAATCTTGTTCATAACAATTGTAGTAGTTATCAATTATTTAAGAACACATTTATTGCTCTAAAGCACTCTATTTCTTGAAGGCCAGAAGATATTAAGATTTAAAAAATAAACTAACTTTAATTTCACAGAAGTACAAATTGAGTTTTGTCCCTACAATGGGATAACATTCCTGCATGTTCTTCCTGACTCCCGTGAGGACCAGCCTTTCAGCTTCTGTGATGTGGGCAGCTGGTCTGAAAGCACTCTATGACATCTCACCCAGCCTGTTGTCCTACTTAGGGCGATGGCCACACTTCCCCCTTGTCCTTAAGTCAAGCTTCCCCGCGAGGCTGTGCAGAACCAGCTGGAGAAGCAGCAGAGTCTTGTTCTCTATCTTACGGCAGTTTGGAGCTGACCCTCCTGTAAGAACCACAGAGGCACAAGGCCACCGAGCACCAGAGAACGGCATGCATTCTGCCTGACCGCCTCTCTCACTGCAGTAAGAGACACAGAACACAATCACTGGAACAAGAACATCAAAATCCCTATTTTCAAGCGTGGCTCTGGGTCGGGAAGATGGCTCAGTTTAATCCCTCAAAATTCATGTCAGCCCAGTTAGCCCAGTGCTGGACCCCTGGATCTTGACAGTCAGACAACCTAGATAAATTGGCGAATTTCAGTCCAGTGAGAGGCACTGTCTCAAAAACCCAAAAATAAAATAAACAAAACGCACAAAGTAGATCACATCTCAGACACGACACCTAAGGTGTCCTCTGACCTCCACAAGTGTGGGCACACAGGTATGGGCACACACTTGCTCACTTGTGTGCGCATGCACAAAGTGTGGCTTCATTAAGTCACACTCTGGGGAAAATGACATAAACATACGCGAGCTTTATAAATAACAACACAGGAGGAGACAGTGTCCCTGCTGTCACCGTGTCAGGAGCCACCCAGGTCAACACACACCGACACGCTTAGAACAGCCTTCCTGGGTCTGTAAACTCTTAAGAAAGCTTGCCACTTCCAGCAGCTAGTCCATAGCAGCGTGGGCTCCCGAACTTCCGAGCAGCACCACTGGGCCTGGCCCAGGCGCATGCATGCTACCTGATGGTGCATTTGCCAGCACGGGCCCGTCTTACTCTCTTCTTCCCCCTGCTCTGGGATAGAAGTCACTAACCAAGGGTCTGAGACTGTGCCCCACAGAGTGCATGGGACCACCAGGCCCATGCCTGTCCAGCTGTTGATTCGGCTCTTTTGGCTCTTGTGAATATTCAGTCTTTGGCTGTTGCTGGTTCTCACGTTCTCATATTAGGTAACATAATACCACACACATTTTCATTTATTTGCACCCAGGCAAGCTTCTGTCTCGGATGTTTTACACATGTGCCAAGCACAGCAGCACTGACTAGTGTTTGAGGCTCACGAGAAGGAACGCGTGTACAGGTACAGGGCAGTCAGCGGCCACGGCAGCTCCCACAGGTGCTTGCTCAGGCGGCACAGGTGGCACACTCTCCAATGGTGACGTGACCCAACAATATCGCCTTCGGCGTTTAATTAGCCAAAGCGCTCTTTGAACAAACCAGGGTGGCTCTGGTTTGTGCCGCTCAGGAGGAAAGGAGCATCTACAGGTCACGCGGAACATGAAGGCTGTTAAAGAACAGAGCATTTCTGCTGCTCCGGAGGAGGGGAGGCTGCCACAGGAGGCAAAGAGGAACAAAGTGCGTGATATGAAAACTTGGGGTTTCAGGGAGGAGCCCAGAGGCCTTCTCCGGAGTTTACAGTGAGGAGAGGCTGGGCCTCATTTCTAGAACAATCTGAAGTGATCTACTTAGACATCTATAACTGGGAGGCTTACAGGGAGGTGTGCAAGTCTGTGGTCCCTGAGGACTGAATGGGAGCCCTCAGGCTCAGCAGCTCGTGCCTGTGCCTCCTGTGTTATCTCACTGGCTGACGATGGAATTTTAGACACTGAAGACCACTGTGTACTTGGTAGCAAGCAACTCTGTGTGTGTCGCCACGACCTCTAGAATCATAAATCAAGCACACTACCGTGGAGCAGCTAGGTCTCTGACACAAACGGCTGAAGGACTCGGGAGAAGAGCGAAGCCCACCCCCCAGCCTGACAGCGTGAACGCAGCCGTGCGAGGCGCTGCAGAGCCAGAGCATGCCAGCGCGCTCTCAGTTCCCACCAAGGGCCTAACAAGAACTAGGGCGGCAAAGCAGGCAGACAGCACCTTACCGATCAGCCTCAGCACAGACGCCACAATAATGTCAGGGGTGTACGCAATGTTCGAATGTCCTTTCCGGTACTTGATCCACTTGTCCATCACAGGCCACAGCTCCTTACTAGAAAACATGACAGATACATGCCCGTCACTGTGCAGACACTACGGACAGTCCCACAGTACCGCTCCTGTAATTCTGTTTTTCTTTCCAGCCCCCAACCCCTTTCTGATTACAGATGTAAATGACATGGTGAGAACAGGGAAGAGAGGAAGAATCGCTGAGAGGACAAGGACAGCGCACTCGCATGGGGCCCCTCTGGTCCCTCCTCCGTCACTGAGAAAGAATGGCCCTGCAGCCCTGGGCTCATGCATCCTCAGACAGGCACTAGGCAGAGCTCGGCCATCTCCTTCTGTGGGACTGACTGTGACATGCTCCTCTATGGCTGTGTACAAGGACCTCCTCACAGACAGTTATCACTCTAAAACCAGACTGACATTGCTGGGAATAATGACAGTAGTTAGTAGCACACAGAGGAACAAAGCAGGGGGTTTAAGGGTGACTCAGATAGTCTAGGGGCACTTCCGTTAACGCCTATGAAAATGAGTCGTTTGTATTTCAAGTGCCTTGTGTGAGAAAGAAGCTCCAGCATTTACAGGCCCAAGGGCAGCCCAGCTACGGTAAAACCAGCAAAGCCGCTCACCTTATGATGTTGTCGTGGGTCCAAACCCACCTCTGGTGGCAGCAGAGGAGGTCAATAGCGAATATGTATTCCCAGATGTTTGCACTGAGGTCCTCGCCAAACTCTGCACTCGACTGAAACTCTGTTTTGGGGCACAGCTGTATGGTCAGAAGCAGCTTAGAAACGACGATTCCAACATCCACAGGAGCACTCTAGCAAACAAAACAAACATGTTAAAAAGCAACATCCTGGGATGTTAGCGACCTGAGATTGTAACAGGAATCTGATAGGCCGCCATCTACCCAAAGAGTGACTTTGAAGCCCCCGAGTTTGAGCTAGAAACTACTTGTCACAGCAGAAGCTCCTGGAGCCACGAGCCGCACCAATCAGAGAAGAGCTGAGCTGCGATCAGGACAGAAGCACAGACTGCAGTCAGTACAATCAGGGAACTGAGGTCATAAAACGCAGACTAATACATAAAATTGTATAAACTCTGCGCCTTCTACAAATGCTGACCAGTCTGCCCTTCCCAGCCTCGTTCACTTCCCGGCTTTGTCTGGGCCGTTCTCACCCACGTGAGCAGCTTAAGCACCCTCTGCCCCGTTGAGTAACCATCACATGGAGACAGCACTTAAGGGCAGCTTTCCTCTGCAGAGGCACAGGCTCATCAGACGGAACCTAGTTTTGTTTCTATGAACATTAATGTCTTTTTGTGGCGAAAGCTTCCTTTCCCTGAAGGGCGCAGGGTGGGACTGCAGGGGGCTGTGCACAACATGGCTGAGCTGCTCGGCATCCCACCCGCACTGCAGGCCGACCCTGGGGCATCGACATCCTCAGGACCCCACTCTCAACTTCCAAAGTTAGAGCTGTAGTTTTTGAGGAACGTTATCATTTATGATTACTTAAAATGCTGGTAACTGAATGAGTCAAGTTTATAAAGACCTCTCGTTTAGGAGATGTAACCTGTTGTATGTGCCTTAACACGGCACTCGTCAGTGGTCAAAGTACAGTCACGCCTACTTTTAAAACTGTTACCTGATTTCTGAATGGAACAAGAATCACAAAGCTAAAAGCTTTAAAAAGTTGGTTAACTTTAAACCTTAAAACCAAGTACTACCGCATAGCAAGTCACCATTTCTGCACGCAGAAGCCCTTGGTGGACTGTGTCATGCCTATGGAATGAACATGGAGGTGGCCTGGCCACAATAGGCTGGGGAAACCTTCCCAGAGCAGCAGCTTGGACTGCATCTGAAGTGCAAGCTCAGAGGCCTTAAGTCTCAGACTCAGAGCATCAGAGCCGCAGGCAGCAGCATTCAATGTACGACGTCTCCGCAAGTATTTTAAACTTGCACCTTGTATAAGGGACGCTGTCTCAGGAAGATGGCAGAGGGCGCGTGTGGTCTGGGTATCTTCTGGCCGCATACACCTTGTATAAGGGACGCTGTCTCAGGAAGATGGCAGAGGGGCGCGTGTGGCTCTGGGTATCTTCCAGCCGCACTTGGAATTTTCATTTCTCTCCGTTCTTTTCTTTTCTCCCTCGCCCTTTTTATTTATTTGTCTGGTGTTGGGAGGAAGCTCAGGGCACTGTGCAGGCTGGGCAAGTGCTGTGCCCTCTCCACTTCACTCAGACCAAATGACTTAGTAGAGTCCATGACACCATCTTACATAGTGTGTGTGTATATGTGTTTTGTTTGTTTTAAGACAAGGTCCCTCTATGCAGCATGGCTGTCCTAGAACTGTTACATATACCAGGCTGTCCTTGAACTCTCAGAGATTCACCTGCCTCTGCCTCCCGCGTGCTGGGATTGCGTGCTGGGATTAAAGGCGTGCACCACAGAGGCCGGTCCAGGGCTGTATCTTATTGTTTGCTAAAGAGGTGGTTACAGGCTTGTGTTCCCTTCCTTTCACAGAAATAGTTTCATACAGATTAGCTCAAAGAACATTTTAAAAGAAATGCACAATGGTACATATATAAATTATGTGTATATAAACCATATAAACTTTAAGAATTTTTCTAGAACATTGATGCTTTGCACTCCACACCAACTTCAGCATCTGTTTTCATGGTTTACTACTGTCAACTAGATTCTCGTAAGGTGAAGCCTATGACTAAGCAAAAGTCAATCTGAAGATTACTTTAATGAACTAGTAATTAAAGAAAAAGTACAGTAAAAGGTTAATGCAGAAAGAACTAAGTATTTAGAACAAATCAAGTCCCATCAACTAGAAATAAGGATGCTGACTGTCAGGTTCATAGAGGAAGGGGGAAGCTGAGCTAGCAATCTTTCACCTAAGTCCCTGCTAATCCCTGCTCTATGGATTTCAGGCCCATGGAATCCACCAGTCATGTGGTAACAAAGAAACGTCACAAATTTTGGAGGTCTGGGATTTTCCTGGGATGCCACGAGCACTTCATGAACAAACTGTATATAATGAAGCTAGCATTATGTTTTAAGGGCATGAATGTGAAGAATATGCCCAAGAACAAGCTGGTGAGATGGCTGAGCAGGTGAAGGCACTGATTTCCAGAGCCAACACACTGGGAGGAGAGAGCAGACCCCTGCACTGTCCTCATGTCCACACGCACACTGAGAACACAGAGAAATAAGTCAATACCATCCTTTAAAAATGCTGAAGAACCTGAACAAGAGTCAGCCCGAAGCTGCAGAAAAGAAATCAAAAACCAAGTGTACCTTCTCCCAGCTGAGAAATGCTCTCAAGCAGTTCAGAACCTCCCCTCTGGCACGCTGCCTGGCAACCAGCTGCATGGCTTGACTAACGGCTGACTGCGAGAGAAACACTTCACGCCACATGTTGGCAATGAATAGCGTCAGCTTCTCAGATTCTGGAAAGTCTGTAAGAAAGAGAGGGATAAAAAGAGAGAGACTTTATGTCTCACCTAGGAAACTGGTTTAAAAACTAGGCACGAATTTTACTTCACAGGTGCCCCTCACCCGGAGCTGAAAGGCTTGTGCGTGGATGGTCAGTGGGGCTCTGGTCTTCAATGTCTCAGAATTCGCTCTTCCTCCCTCCCTGTCTGGGTACTTCTTTGAGTTTTGACTGTAGTTCAGACTGGCCTCAGACTGGCGGCCAACCTCTCACGTGCTGGGGTTATGAGAGTGACCACGTCTGGCTTGGCCACCGTTAGCTAGACTTTAAGCCTAAACAATCGGCTAACGACTGTGTGGAAATGAATTGTCTTGTAATACTGTGTGTCAAATAGGAAAATTCTAAGCCTGAAGCATGTGAAAGCAAGATGCTTTACCTTCTCTCCTCCGACGCATCCCTTCCTCCCGGCCAATCCACTTTCTTACACTACATTTTATATTTCCGTACAAGGTTTAACATAGAGCAAAGTTTCTAAAGTGGAACAATTGTTTAACATATGTAATTATTGCTGCAAATTCTTACACTCTCCAGGCTTTTCTTTTCTTAAATAAACTTGACAAACAGTAACATACACCTTTAAAGAGTACCTCCTTCCCAGATGGAGCACCCCGAATCCGTTTGCTATCGCTACAAATCAAGTTGGTATTACTGCTTCAGTGTGCCAAGTATTTTCTTTCTGACATAGGCCACCGAACTTCTGAGATCTGTCCATGGTGCTGATGTATGAGGCGTCTGTTCCCTTGCACAACTAGGCAGTATTCAGCTGCTCAACTGACAACAGTGCGCTGTCCTGACCGTTCACCTGCTGGCAGACATTTGTTTCCAACTACAGGATATTATGAATTAACACCATAAATATCTGTGTTCTCAAGTCTGGGTAAGGATGTCTCCATTTCTGTTGGATACGTGCCTACAAATGGAGCTTCTCAGTACGTAATGAAATGAGTGTCTTAATTTTACAAACAAAACCAGTTTTCCAATGCAGCTAACATGAGGAGTTCCGTCCTGTTCGTCTTGAAGACACAGCTGATTAAAGCTTTCCTCTCCTTTGTCATTATCCCTATGAGCAAAAGGTGAGTGGGTCAGAGCACAGCCACAATGCAGCCTGTTATTTTGATGCCCCCTCCTAGGTCTGACCTACATTCTTCACTAGACAGAGAAAGCTTCCCGGAGTCCTGCCCTGGACTATCAAATCCACCTTCCAGGTACAATCCTTACTCAGCAAATGGTTAACGCTGTAAACAGTGCATTTTTCTGGGTGGGACAGAATTTGTCCTCTTAGACTGTCACGCCACCTCCTGTGGAGTCTGCATGGTCTCTCATGTAGGCTGTGGCATGAGCTTCAAGGAAAAGTGCCGGCAGAGGTGTGTGTGTGTGTGTGCTGTGCTTCCTGCATTGGTGCCCTTGCACTTTTGGCATTACCTGCTTATGTTCTACAGAACAGAGTCTGGTTTCCTCCATTAGGGAAGATAGTATGTTAACTTTCCAGAGTCTACTGATGAGCCATTGCCATACACTGGAGTATATGATGCTAATGGAGGAAGATGGGTTAACATTCAAGGCAAAATGGTTTCCTGGTTTAATCTGGTGCTTAGTAAATGAAGAACAAAAGGCAAACAATTAAGCAATTAAGACAGATTCAGCAAAGATGGGATAAGAATAGGAGAGATAAAAGCCTGTAATGTCTTGAGATTGGCTTTGGGGAAGGTTTGGAAAGGAGTTAGAAATATGGAGAAGGAGAAGGAAAGAAGTTCTTCTGCATAGATGGCAGAAACATACAAAGACTGGAGACTGTGTGACTGTTAACCACAACTGCTTGCCCTTAGTTCAAAATGCCATGAACTCATAGCCTAGATAAAGATTTATATGTAAACTAATGCCAAGCCATGTCTAGCATGACCAACTGCAGACTCACACCAGGGACATCTGTCTCATGAAAATCTATTCTCATGTATCTGAAATACTGATTCTAAGAATGATCTGTACTGCATATAGAAACAGCACATGCTGTTGAGCAGTCTTTCCTGTATAAGGATGAGCCTCATGCCTAGTAAAGATGCATTCAGATGCGATTCCTTTGAGTCTGTGTCTGTTTGTCACTTGCCACTCCTTGCCCACGTATTCCTGAGACCCTGTCCCATCGGTCCCAGTGCCCCGGCTGAGCTGGTCCGTCGCATCAGACTATACAGTCTAACAGGAGAGAGTGTGCACATAAAGTGACCTGTGTCCTACAATGAGAAGGAAGGAAGTGCCACAAAGACAACAGGAAACTACAAGAGGGAATGACCGAGGACACCTGTGACACGATGGGGTGACCACCAGAGAGACATTTGTAAGAGCAAAGCCAGCAGTGTGTGTAAACGGAGACTTTCCTGTCTCACCTACCCCACTGCACCGGTTTCTCTCCGCCCATGGGTCCTGAAGCCACTTCACAGATAACCACTCACAGGCTTAATATTAATTTTAATTGTTTGGCCAATGGCTTAGGCTGACTAGCTCTCACAGTTAAGTTAGCCCATTTCTAGTGATCTGTGTATCGCCACATGGCAGTGGCTTACTGATGTGATGCCTTACATGGTGCTCCTTCGGTGACCACATGGCAGTGGCTTACTGGTGATACTACATGGTGCTCCTTACATGGTGCTCCTTCGGTGACCACATGGTGTCTTCCCTGACTCTGCCTTCTTTCTCTCCATATCTTTGGATCTCCTACCTGGCTCTATTCTGCCTGGCCATTGGCCGAAACAGTTTTATTCATCACCCAATGAGAGAAACACATATTCACGGCTTGCAGAAGGACATCCTACATCTGGTCTGAGTGACCCTGTGTCTGATAAGAACAAGAAATCCACAGGACTTGGCTGGACCACACTCCTCTCCTCTCTGCTGCCTGCCTTTGTGTTCCACGTTACCATGGTCTTCAGCCTCCCATGGCCACACAGCACGCATCCCACAGTGGTTACAGAACAAATCAGTGAGCAGAGACACTGTGGGCACACTAACATCGGCTTGCTGGTACAGCACCACACTATGTGAGGACTGATGGCTTTGCTGCCACACAGTTGAGACTGAGGAAGTGAGGACAGCCCTGCTCCTCCACCTCCTTATCATTACTAAGGTCCATCTTTCCATGAGGCTACAAATCCATCTTACAGTTACTGTCATTTAGCCAGGGGCACAGCAATATGGATAGACAGTCATTATACAAGGATTCCCATTATTTTGCAATGCAAGAACAAAGTAAATATAGAGTGGACAGGAGACAATCTACATACAAACAAAAGTACATGTGCCAATGTAAGTAAGTTAGTTCAGTGGGACTCTAGTGCAGCTGTGGTTGGTGTAATCAGTCACTTAAACCCTCTAATAGAGCACAACTTTTTTTTTTTTTTTTTCTTGAGACAGTATTTCTAGACCAGCCTGGCCTCAAACTCACGGAGATGAAAAATATTATTTTTAAAGAGGTGAAAATGTAACAGAAGCCCCTTCAACCCGAGTGCTGCGACCTGAGCACACCTTCTTTCAGAAGGCTGTAGCAGAACAAGCGAGCTCTCTCCAAGTCTCCAAGCTGACGACAGATGCCCACATATACTCTGCACAGTGCATGGATGTAGCTATGGTCCAGAGATGTCTTCTGAACCTTTAGCTCTGAGAGAATAGAGCGAAGTAAGTACTCTCCTAAATGCTGGATTGGGAAAAAAATAGAAGATTAGGTTAGTGATGCAGTAACCAATCCTAACCAGGCATCTACCAGACACAGAAAACGTACACAGCACCAGAAGGCAGGGCCACAGTAGCCACTAACAAACTGTGAGCATGGCAGCCATGGGCACAGCCAGAGCTGAGAGAACTCTTTATGACTGACCCTGACCTCTTGGATCAGCCAAGCTACAGATACCACATCAAGTCTACAAATGCACCTACTTGCCTATGATGACATGGTTGCCACTCAAACAAATTATGGTTTATTGGTTTATGCTAAGAATCCATGTGTGCATATACACACCTCAGGCTAATTCTATCTCCAGTTTCACTCTGCAGTTTTATGTGTCAAGCCTCCACTGTATTTCTAATCTATAGATGTGGGCTAGAAATATACATGCTTTAATGTTGAGGGGTAATCTTTAGTGTCACCTGCACCAGCCCATCCCTGCTAGACACTCAGGCTTAATACACCCAGACCGAGAGAATGGCTGCCACATACCTTGTTTGTCGTGCTAAATTCATAAACAACTTCCTTCTCTTGATCTCTCATGACAGGCTTTTTGGAGATATTGCCCACATACACATGACTACGAATGACAGGCAACAGGTCAAAGGAGGACTCAGCAATCTTCCTCAGAGCCCGAGCAATGGCTATGCTGCAGGACTCTGCCATGTCCCGTGGTCTGGCATGCAGCACTGATGCTGGACTGCATACCAGGGCAGCAGTTTGCTCTTCCTCAGCTGTGACACCGTGGGCTGGTGAGATTCCTTCTGGGGGGTCCTCAGGGACGCCTTCTGCGGTGGCCTGGCTGGGGTCTGCCCCTGGGGACTCACTGCCCAGGCGCAGTCTCTTAGCACTCCTCAGGATGGATGCCGCCAGGGTCCTTTTCCCACGGGCATCCTGCTGGATGTCTTGGGACTTACCTTGGCTACTGTCACCACCAGAGCTGCCCCCCGTCAGGACAAAAGCAGTTGATGTTGAGGTGATGGCTTTGAGGCCTATGAGGGCGCTTACGCGCCCTGGCAACACCTTTCCATCCACAGAGGAGCCCCGGGACAGCTGCATGTTCCCTTTGAGGAGGCTGAGGGTCCGGGCCCTGGCAGACAACTCTGGGTACATTGTGTCAAGGATTTTCACGGAATTTTCCTGCGGCCCACTCACAGCAGCATGGCCAGGCGCACAGGACGGGAGCCGGCCGGGCACAGGAAGGGCATGTTTGGGTGTGGCAGCGCAGAACTGCAGCGGAGAGGACACTATCCTCCCGCTGGCTGCCGCGGTGGACGGGGATGGAGAGGGATCCAGGGGGGAGGCCTGCTGGAGTTCCTCAGGCCACGGGGACAACACAGGAGGCCCTGGAATCTCACACAAGGGGGAAATGCGGCCAGCAGGCGAGGCCAGCGAGGACGGACTAGAACTTGGTACCAGAGGAGACAGTGGCCGTGATGTCCTTGGGGGTGTTTCTATCAGGGGGGGGAGCAGGGGAGGCAGTGGAGGTCCCACTTCTTGCCGGATCCTGCTCAGAGATTCAGGGGAACCGTGGGTAGGAGTGGACACATCTGCACCTGCCATGGTGGACTGAGCTTGGCCTCTTGTTGTTTTTGTGCTTGTTCTTTCTCCTAATTCTGGCTGAGGGCCTTCACTCAGATCCATTTCCACTCTGCTGTTGAGTCCTGGAGTCTTTGCTAGTTTACTTGATTGATCTTTGTTGGAAATCTTTGACCGAGTCTTGCTCTTCCCAAGTGGTTCTAACTTCCAGTTACAGTACGTGTGATCAGATGCCACCTTCTCGGTCTCAAGTGTTTGGTCATATATCTGAGAACGAATCCAGATGCTGGGCTTCACGGGCCTGTTCCGAAGACGACTCTTATCAAAGTTGGCACTCTGTCCACCACTGGAAACATCCTCCTGGGCACCAGGGAGACCACCAGCACACGGAGGCTCTTGAGGTAGAGGGCCAGCAGGACTGGCTTCAGGGGACTTCTCCACAGAACCATGAGAAGCAAAAGCTTCCAGAGTGTCACAAAGGACTACCTGCTCCATACCAGGGGAGATGGCCACACCACTGATGATAGTCCAGTTGTCCCCCTTTTCAATCACGAGGTCTTGGTTCTTATTTATAAGTACACTTACAACTTCTGAGGTCACCGCAGATATCTGATAGCGAAATGCCGTCTCTGTCACACAGTCCGGGCTTTGCTCTAGCCTTGGTGGAGCTGGAGAGTCAGAGCTCAGGGCCAAAAGCTCCTCAGGTTCTGCCAGGCCCTCCTCCCCACTGCTGGGGCAGTCCTCGTAGTTGGTCTCATTCTCAGATCTGCTCTGAATGGGCTCAGGGTCAGACCTGCCACTCAGTGGGGAGCTGCCACCCGCAACCATAGCTGCTGGTCCGGGGAGCTCGGCAGGGTGGGACGTGGAGCTGGACGCTTCCTCAGGCGGAGCGCTCTCTATCAGCTCGTCAGCTGTCTGGCTGCGATGCACACTTGAGGGCAGCGCATGCTTGGCTCCCTTCCCTCCGCAGTCCCTGAGGTTTGCACCAAGTTCTTCCCCAGGCTCGGGGAGAATGTCAGACGGCACTGGCAGAGGACACTGGGCATGCTGGCTTGGATTCTCAACACAGCAGGCTTCTCCCTCTGACTCCACCCACACCTCTGAGGCTCTGAGTATTTCTTCTTCATGGAACCTCTCCCCATGGCTCTTTCTGAAGATTTCGTTGTGCTTGAACTCTTTATTCATTTCTTTATCTGGGGTTCCTTTGCTAGAACATTCTGAAGTAGAGGCCCTGGAACTATAATCCCTTAACTGACAACTTTCAAGAAACATAACCACCTCTGACGTAGAAAGCTTGTCTATGTAAAGAAGGGTGCTTAAGTTACATTCTTGCAGAGCTGAGGTCAGATCACCTACATCTGGGGCATGTCCAGCCTCATCCACCCCAGCCTCTGGGTCTCCCAAAGGCCCCTGTGAGTCTCCTGTTGCATCCTGCTGTCTGTGCTCCATCACAGCTTCAGCCTCGTGCTCTCCGTCGCTGCAGCTGAAGGACTCATCCTCTGCCTCCGTGGACTCTCTTTGCTCTCTGATGCCTGTGTAGCAGTAGGGAGTCCCAGGGAGACTGCTTTGGGAGGCACTTTGCGTCTCCTCATCTGCACTGCCAAGAACTGAAGGGCAGACAGGGTCAGTGGGGACACGGGTGCTTGGCACTGCGGGAGGTGTGCTGGTATTCTGTGGAGCACTACGACAATCGCTTGCGACTGCAGGGGCTTCAGTGCTTGCCTGGTGATGAGCTCCACAGGGCATCTGTCTAGCAGGACACTTTCTGGACATTTCCTCAGCTGGAAGTAGCTTCCCAGCCTCCAGCCTCCTGGCACCTGACGGGGTGGTATGGGGAGACCTCCTGGGCTTCTGCAGCAGGCCACTCACGACGCTCTGGCTCTGGAGGAGGTTGTCTGCAGAGGGAAAAGGTAACTTATCTGTAGAACCAAAGTTCTCTGATGACACCGAGCCACTTGGAGAATCACAACTTGACTTTTGCCAAGACACAGAAACCTCTGGAGCTGGGCTTTCCTCATCGGCTATCCTGTCAGTGCCCTGTGCTGCGGGGTCCCCGTCTCCAGCACACTCTGATACCGGTGACGTAGGACCTGTGTCCTCACCACTGTCTACAGAGGGACTCGGCGTGCTCCCACGTGGCTGCCAGTGTTCCAGGCTGCTACTCCGCACCCTTTCAGGTCTTGCCTGCTTTGTTATGACTGACACTTGGTTTGGCAGCGGAGCGGCTGCTTTGCATCCCCGAGGGGCAGGGGCGGCACTTTCTTCAGGAGGTCCCCGTGCCGATGTAGGTCTGCTGTTCTGTAAGGCTGGCCCCGCCTTCTCTAGCTGAAGCCTGGTCTTCTGCTGATTTTCTGTGTTCGCCCTGGGACTGCCTTCCCCACCTCTCCTGAGGACAGCGCTACGGTGCCATGAGGTGCTGTCGGCAGAACCAGGGCTCCTCCTGGTGAGGCCAGCCTGAGGGCGTGCTAAGGAAGTCCAGTCCGACTTAGGCAAGGTGAGGGCAATGCCTGGGCCTCGGTCTCCACACTGCCCACTTCTCGCTGGCTTCTGAAATACTGACTGGGGAAATGGGTGTGCATTCGCTGTGCTTTTAAACAGGTTTCCAGGTTCCGGGCCCCTGTTCTTCCAGTTACTAAACGGAGACGCTCCTAGTTTTGATTTGGGACTCAAAGCAGATAGGCGGTTTTCTGGGTCATTTGCTTTTGGAAAATGCGCTGCTGGCTCAGACCACAGAAGAAATGTGTTTACAGGTCTAGTTGGTGACTTTTGTCCTACACGAGGAAGGTCTGTGCGGGTTACCTCTGCTGGAGTCCCTGCAGTGACATGGCCTAGCTGTGAAGCCCTGTGGCTACTGCAGACAGACCCTGGCACAGAGGTAGACAAGGAGGAGGAAGGAAGACTGTCTGAATGGTCACGCCCTGCTGCAGCTGCATAAACGCCTGACTCCAGAGTAGACTCCTGCACATCTTTTTCCTTTCTCTGAAAATGGTCAGAGTCCATTGCACGGTGTGACCTGGAAGCAAATTCACCAGTGAGTGTCCATTTAGTAAATTCTGACTGCGGTGAGCACAACGCTTTTGATGGCAGCTTTTTTCCTTCAGATCCTATGAGTTCACTGAATGTCCTCTTGCCCAGAGGAGAATAGCAAACTTCTGACTCTCCAGCTCTGGCATCCTTTCGTGCTGGGCTTCTGGATGCCCTCTCCACCCACGGTCTCCTGTTATGCATAAGCAGCCCTTTCCCGACTCGCATGGATTTACCCATGTCCTGGACCTCTGCCTGTCCTTCTGCCTCTTCTACGACGTCTCCCCTATGCCTCCCAAACGCAGGCGATGGTACCCAGTGCCTTCCCCATGCTGGAGAAGATGTGGAGGGCTCTCCCAGTGCTCCTCTTCTGCTATCACATCCGACAGGGGCCACTCTGTTTGCAGCTTGGGCAGCTTCCAGTAGCCGGGGCTTTTCCAGGCATGCGTCACTCCTTTTCAGTTTTTCAAGCAAGTCAAGGTAACTCCGAGATTCTGCTGTGTAATCCTCTGAAGCTGACTCTGCAGAGTTTCTAAGTGGGGTGGAGTCAGTGTCGCTGGAATCCGTGAACTCTCCTAAGAAGGATTCCTTCAAGTGACAGAAAACACACAGTCATACGGATGCCCAGCAGAGCTGACCGTAAGAACAACTAAACACGTTTGCAAGGGTGGGTGCGTGAAGAAACTCTAAAGCCATACTTGTGAAGGCTGGGCCAGGCTCTGCTGTGGCGCTTGTCCTACCCAGTCCTTGAGGAAGCTGGGTCCCGCTCTGCTCTCAGTGTTTTCCCTGAGTCCCTGGCTACTAACCAGGCCAGGTGGGGTCTGTCCTTCTGCGCTTGTGTCCTCCGAGCTCTGCGCTGTTAGAGGAGGCTCACGGGCTCCAGCTCCACCTGCTCCCTCTGTGTCACTCACGCTCACGACAGCTGCTGAGCCAGCTCCTTATTCTGGATCCACAGAGCTCCCTCACTCTCCCTACTTAGCTGTCTCCCTCTCCACCATGTTCTCCAGTCAGTAGAGTCACCTCTGCTTCAAAAAGCTTCCTCCATCCCAACTAGGGGCTCTCTTACGTCATCAAACTCTGCACTTCCCATGCAGAAGGGAAGGGCGAACTCAAGCGATGGAACATGACTCACCTAGTGTAGAACCCCACTCGCCAACGCTGGGATCCGGATGGCCTCTCCCTGGCTGTCCCCACATTCGTTCCACCTGTCTTTCTTCCCGGCCTCTACTTTCACTTATTGGCTGGTAGCAAACCCAGGGCTCTGACTGGATGCCTACCTTTTCTATATGCTTACTCAATGTCTCCACAGGAGCTAAGTGTCTGTGTCTTGCCCATCTCTGTCGCAACACCATGTGCTTAATCTCAGATGAGAGAGTGCATGGGTGAGAATCAGCAGGTAAAGCAAAGGGCACCTGTAGAATTACCCAGCCTGAGACACATTTCAGATCAGCTGTTTCGTGACTGCTGCCACTGCACCTCCCCCGGAGGCCGCAGGGAAACACTATCAAGCACCACACTCCTCAAGCCTTAAACAAACGGCCCCAGTGCCACGACCTCTATACAGAGAGTAAGAACTGGTCCTGACCCACATTCCTCCTGCTTCTGAACTGTCAATCCGCTTCTATTCAGACTATAACTAAACAGGAACTGAACAGAAACCCTGTCACAGTCCTTGCCTTTAGAGTCAAGGGTCTCCTGTCCCCCTAAAAGCACATGAGTTTCTTAGGAAGACTTGCCAGACCCTTCCAGACACAGCCTAGCTCAAGTTTTCCAGAGCCACATTTGCCCTGGGTCACACAACACTGTAGAGCAGCCTCTCCTGAAACCCATCCACTCTTCAAAGCTTTCTTTACGGGCTTCTGGCATCCAGAAAGACACGCACAGCCTCCCTGACAGCCTCTCCCACGCAGAGCTTTGTTCTCTGAGGAAGAAGGTGCCCTGCAGCCCTGAAGACATCTGCTCACCACCTTCCATCACCTTTGAACCCACAGTTCTGGGCTAGGTGTCTGGAATACAAGTGCAAGCCAAGACTCCTTGGGGGAGCAAGTAGTATGTAAATGCTTGAAGACAGACCCAAAGGTGACCTCTCCTGGGCAAAGGGTGAGGAATGCAGACATGGAGATTTTTCTGTTTCTGGACACAGCCCATGTCTTCAAGAATACGCTTCATTCTCTCCATGTCTACCATGTCCTAGGCACTAGCAATACAAATAAATACTTTCTATATAAAAAGCATAATAATAGAATAAAATGTAACTTAACACACAGTGAAGAAAATCCCACTACAGATGCTGGTGCAGAGGCCTGGCACAGCCTTTTATTTTCATTGCTACTCCACAGAAAAACTAGCTACAAAAATGAACAGTTTTGCCTAAGTACACTAATATCTTTGAAATATCTTGGACATAGGACAAACATCCACATGAAGCTAAAATTCAGAAAGCCAACTCACAGGAGCCAGGGAGGAAGAAAAAGAGCCCACGTGTGGTGACGTCACTGGAGGCGGCGAGGGCACTGGAGACAGAAGGGGAGGGGGCAGCTTGAAGAAGTCAAGTGCAGCTTGAAGATCGTCATCAAAAAAATGTTCACGGTCACAGACATTGGTCCTGCTGCCACCACCAGGCCTCTGCACTGAGACTTCGGGGTGACTTTCTTCTCGAAAAGCATGCTCGGTGCCAGGGCTTGTTCCACTGGGCTGCTCTTCTTCTGCACTTTCAGAGGAAGTGAAGTCACCCTCCACCTCCATAGACAGCTTGGTGAAGAAAGAATGCATATCAGAGGTCCTGGCAGGACTGCCTTGGCTTGGGAGCAATTCATCTTCCCCAGAAGCTCTGGATGCACTGTTTTCTTTGGCAGGTTTTTCTGAGCAGGAGAGAAGCAGGCATCACATATTCAATGCCAGGAAAACTTACAAATTACATCCTGATAACAGGTCAAACTTCTAGTAGAAGTAAGCCGAAATGAGCAGACTGTTTTAACAATGTCACCAGTCAACTTCTAACGTTATCTTGTAGACTGGGACAGGGATGTGCATGGAGAGTGGTCCACTGAGGCACCACAATCGAGCTGGAAACACGGCAGCAGGGACAGAGGCCTTACTGCCTCATCACACACTGGAAGATGCTTCTCTTTCTACAATAGTCTCATGCACCTGTACACAATGCCTATGGGTAGGTTTGACACTGGTTGGCTTCAGATCGCTTTTTTAGAGAGGAGCACAGGACTGCAATGCACTGGAAGTTGCAGCAAAGAGAGGAGCATGGGGCTGCAGTGCACTGGGAAGCGGCAGCGGAGAGAGGAGCATGGGGCTGCAGTGCACTGGGAAGCGGCAGCGGAGAGAGGAGCATGGGGCTGCAGTGCACTGGGAAGCAGTTGAACTATACTGATGTGAAACAGATCAGAGAGTCAGTAGTGGAGAGGGGTCTTTCTTATGCAAGAATTCCAGTAACTAAATGCAGAAGGAATAGGATTTAAAAAAAAAGTCTTCACTGGGCAAATTGGAAGCAAAGGAGATCTACCATGGATGCAACCCTCAGTGGGTAACAGTGTAACATATATTCTGTTACCAGTCCCCAGCACAGAGTCCTGAGCAGAAAAGGAAAATGGAGTCTGGGAGCGGATCCTGTACAGGTGGGAAATATGCAATTTCCGTGAGCCCCACAGTTAACAGGACTGGGAAAGAGTTCTCAGGGAAGTTTACCACTGTTTAAGCATTGCTTTGTGAAAATAAAAGTAACATTTCTACTTTGTAGTACAGGAAGACTCCTTGGGCTTCCACCTACAAGGCCCAACCTCCCATTGCTTTTCTGAGCTGCTACCAAAAGTTGACTGAATGTGCTGGATCAGTTATACTGCGTCACGCGGTGTCGAGTACCACTGTCTGCTGTGCACTGGAGGCTGCAGTGCACTGGGGCAAACACTGTCACTTCACGTTTGAGGAGCCTCTGTGCATCTCTCACCTGGCATGCGCCTGCCGCTCTCCCCGGACAGCCTGTGAGCAGTGTTCACACAGAGCCACAGCTCTTTCAAGAGAACTTTCACCTTCCCTGGGAATAGCAAAGGGCGAGATCAGTCACAGTTTGTGGCACCGAGACTCCTCACCCACTTAGCAGGCAGTACCCAGCCTTCCCACTACAACCACTATGCATGATCAGTTCACTGTCAACAGAAGTCAGACAACGATTTGCTAAAGCTGAAGACTCGACACAGGTGTGTGTGCCCTTCTTCTAGGGCAGTGGCTCTCAACCTTCCTAGTGCCGCAGCCTTCAGTACATGCACTTCCTCGGGCTGTGGGGACCCCAACCATAAAGTTATTTTCACTACGGTTAGGAACAGTCATGTAGTAAATACCTGTGTTTTCTGACAGAGCCTGAGAGGCACTGTTCTGGGGAAGGACTCTGTTAAAGGCGTGAAGGGCTTTTCTCTGTTCCCGTGCGCCTTTGTTCCAGAGCGCTATGAGATGGGACAACAGGAGCAGAGAACCCCTGACTTACAGGAGTCAGTCAGCAACCACCCAGAGGACTGAGGGTCTGTACCAAGTCCATGGATGGGGCGGGGGAGTGACCCAGACACTGCAGGAATGCCTGCAGGGGGCGCCCACAGCAGCAGGGAGGAGGACACGCCCTCACAAGAACGGGACACTGCTAGGACTTTTAAAGCTCCAAAGACACCTGGACTGCGACAGAACCAATGACCCAAGCTGAAAGGCCAAGGGGGAAATGCAAACAAAAGAAGAGTATGGTATCAGGAATAAAGTTTCTGTAATTCATTAAATATACAGATTCCAAAATGCCAATCAAGGCAAAAAATATTCATGAAATATACACTCAAAGAGTTTGAGATGAAGCATGGATTTTAAAAAAGTAACCCACTGTAATTATATTTCTATGTGAAACAACTCCGAGACCAAACAAGCTAAGTTCCTAAAGTAAGCCTTCACTGAAATGGATACACTCTTCAACCCACAGCAGAAGACTAAACAGACCAACCTTGCACATTACAGTCTCCAGAAAAGCAGCCACAGGTTCTAGTACAGTGCAGCCATAATAAGGATACTGAACCATGTCACCCAAAAGATGAGGTCCAAGGTTGAGATATGAAGACAAGCGTGGCTAACTTAGTTGCAAGTAAGGCTGAGCAGTTGGCCCCACCTCTCCTAGCCCATCCAGGTCAACCCAGTTATCACTGGAGGCTCTAGAAGTCCGAGTTCCAAGCCCTGCATCTGAGAAGTTATCTGGATTATGATTAACCTACCCCAGAGCCTGCTTCCAAACAGTGTCCTCTCCTTTGTTTAGTGACCTGACCAGACAGATCCCTGCTCAGTACATGTACCCAAAGCAACAAACAAGGACCCCTACATACAAAGAAAACAGGCTACTTTTCTATCCTCCTGGAGGAGAGTCACAATGTCATGGAGCGCACGTGCCTTCTCACAGATGTCCCCAGGCTAGCCCTTCTCAACAAGCAGAGGAAACTCTTCAGTGCAGCTATAGGACTTAGTTGAGAGACTGCACGTATGCTTAATCTCTGAAGCATGTCTTCTTTCATCGCTATCTAAGGTGCTCACGACTGTTTCTGACTTTTCCACTCCACTGCTACTCTCGTGATCAAGAGCATCTTCTCAAGTCACGATGCATGTTCAGAGTATGGCTGGAAAAGGTCCTGCTCAGTTCTCCCTTTAAAGGAGTTCACTGACACTATTACTTGTGAGAAACCTTCACTGTTTGATACCTGCTGAGCTGAAGTAACACTAGTTATAAATGTTTAGGGATGCCCAACATATTTATGCTCCACCCTTGTTCTCTTAGGGATGCTGAACATCTACAGCACTGCTTCTCCAACTTCCTCTGCTGTGACCCTTAACACAGTTCCTCATATTGTGGGGACCCCAACCAGAAAATTATTCTCATTGCTAGTGTACAACTTTAATTTTGCCACTGTTATGACTCATAATGTAAATATCTGTTTTCCGACTGTCTTAGGCAACCCATGTGAAAAGGCTGTTTGACCCCCCAAAAAGTTCTCAACTACAAGAGTTGAGAATCACTGACCTACAGTGTCCAGGAGAGCTCCATTTGGTTTTTGAGGCAGTGTATCACTATGTACCCAAGGTGGCTTCAGAGTCAAGATGCCTGGCTATTCTAACTGCTGAATTAGAGCATCAGCTGGACTCAGGTGCATAGCTACTTGTTTCCATTTTAATCAAGTCTTTTTAACTGGAACTTAGGAGGAAGGAAAAGCGACCAGGGTCAGCCTTTTGTACAGGAAATTCAATCCAACGCTCTTCAGGGCCAAACTGGTCAGGTCCCCCCAAAGCCAAGCATTAACATGGAAAATCACTAAGGGATCAGTTAAGAATTATGAAACCATTAACACATGAAGATGCACAGCTGACTTTATTTACTTGAAAAAGAAAAATGTACAATAGACAATATTCCTGTCCTCATCAACAAGGAAGACTAGTAGTAACAGTTCTTTGATGTTAACACACTTCAGGATACAACGACAGAACAATAACGGGAAGGCGGGGCTGCTTTAGCAGGAAAGACACGGAGACCGCTACTACAGACGGGAGATGGCCTTAACAGCGGACCACTGCTGCGAGAGGAAGGCGGTCAGACCCAGCAAAGCCTTCTAAGGCCACACTTTTCACACTAGGTAGGAGAAGACAGTCTAAGCATGAGCACTCACTCAATGGACCTTCTGTATCAGGACCGCCAGTCACACCCGAGGACGGAACATCAGCACCTGACGGACGATAGCCTGATGGGGAGTCCCCTCTGCGTGCTGCGAACACCACTGGTTAATAACAGAACTGCTCTGAGCCTCTAGCAGAGCTATAGGGAAACAGAGCTAGGCGGGGAAAATGAAGAAATGCTAGGAGAAAGGAGGTGGAGTCAGGGAGAAGCCACGTAGCCCTGCAGGACACAGATGCCCGGAACTTTACCCGGTAGGCCACAGCCTCGTGGCGATACACAGATTACTAGAAATGGGTTAAACTAAGATGTAAGAGCTAAGAAGAAGCTAGAGCTAATGGGCCAAGTAGAGATTTAATTAATACAGTTTCTGTGTGGTTATTTCAGAGCTGAGCAACAGGGAACCCACAACAACAGCCAAACCTGAGGCTAAGAAAAGCAGGAACTTATTTTCTGAATTAAACAAACACACAAAAGGAGAAAGGGGAAACATACTGAGATGCTGTACATTTGGTGTCATGTCTCAGTTTCTACTTTGACAAAAGTTAAGTCTTTGCAAGAATAAAATACCTTCATCTATCACTGTAGCATTTTATCTTCAAAGAACTCTTCCAAGACTGAACAGAAACTCAAATTCCTATATCCATTTTTTTTCTTTATACTTACAGAGAAAGTTTATTTGGGCTCACAGTCAATGGTGGCAGAGGAGGCCGAGGGCTCACACCCTGAACCACAAGCAGCAAGCGCAGAGTGAACTGAGAGTGGCCCAAGTGTGTAAACTCTCAAAGCTGCGCCAGTGACTGCTGCCTCCAGCAAGGCCACACCCCTAACTCTCCCAACACTACCACTGAGAACCGAACATTGAAATGCTGGAAACTATGTGGTGTTTCTCCATCAAAACACTGTACTATGTCTTAGTCAAAGAGCAAAGCGGACTTGTCCTCAGACTTAGGAGCTCAGCACTTAACCAACTAAGCTATCTCCCTAGCCCCATCTTAGCCCCTTCTGACGACAGTGACCTGCTACGCAGCAAGCAGCACGGCGCCCCAGCTTTGAGTGAGACAGAAGGGCGTTCAGAGCCTTTCATTAACAATTTTTACATTATTCAGCCGCATGCTTCAGTAGAGATATTAGACTTTACTAGCAGAACTCAAGTTTTAATGGTAACTTCTCCTAGGTAGGTCATTCATTCACCAACCAGAACAACAAGAATCGGGTTCACCTGCAGTAGCGTGGAAATGGAGAATTTTTCATGAAGTCATCTTTATTGCTTGTCTTTCTCTGGTAACAGAGATGGGAACCAGGGTTTCCCTTAAGCTAAGAGAGTGTTCCAGAGCTGAACTCCATCCCTAGCCCCTCAGCCACACACTTTAGTAAGAGAAATTTCTAATCCCTAGATACTGTATGTGGGGTTACAAAGCAATTGTAACTGTAACCTGCTCCGAAACTTCAGCTCCACAAAGGCCTGTTAAAATGTACCCGGGCAGGGGCTGGAGACATGGTCCAAAGGCTAAGAGCACTGGCTGCTCTTCTAGAGGTCCTGAGTTCATTCAATTTCCATCAACCACATAGTAGTGCACAACCATCCATAATGAGATCTGGTGCCCTCTTCTGGCTTGTATGACTATACATACAGACAGAATACTGTATACATAATAAATAAAATCTTAAAAAAATAAAAAAATCCCAGGCCAATACGCTATAGCTAATTGTGTTTGTTTCATACTTGCCTTTGTCAACAGTTTTATCAGAACATAGCCACGCCAGTTCTTACGTGTATTGTGCATAGCTGCTTGAGTTGTCACAATGAAACTGTATTACCTGCAAATCCCCAATACTGACTAGGATTGCTAACATGCAGCTCACACACATTTTGGTTCATTCATTTTGTTCCCAACTGGATTAAGTGATGATGCAGCCAGCTGTTTGGGTATTCGTCCTACGGTCCTGCTGGCACACAAACTAACCGCAAAGAAGCTGTATGGTTCCATGCCAAAGAGACAACAAGAGTGCCAAGAGTCAGCAAGGGCTCGTAAGTTAGGAAAGTCTGAGAACACATCGCTGAAAACAACACAGTTTCATTCTCCCATCAAGCTAAACCAAGCGTGGTTAAGGTGCAAACAAAGGAGTCTCGTGCACAAAATAACACCTATGTCCGTTTTTAAAATAGATCAGAAAGAGAAGGAAAGCAGCCAAGGGCCAAATAATCCACAGAACATCCGTACGCTAAGTCCTACCCCTCCCCTGCAGTTCAGGCCCTGCTGTGCCTGCTGATGGACGCATGCATGGCACATCTGTCCTGCCTGTGCTCTGTAGCCAGCAGAGCTTGACTCCTCAATATGGCCTCCTCCGCCTTGACCCAGAAAACACACTTGATGTGGGATTCCCCTCTGCATGGTGGTGTGAATATGTTTCACTGCCATTGGTTAATAAATGGCAGGGCAGAATATAGCTAGAAAACTAAACTGAATGTAGGGAGAAAGAAGGCAGAGTCAGTTATGCAGATGTCATGTAGCTACCAAAGGAGAAAGATGCCAGAAACTTACTGGTAAGCCAAAGCCTCGTGGTGATACACAGATTAATAGAAATGGTCTAATTTAAGATATAAGAGCTAGCTAGAAATAGGCCTGAGCCATTGGTCCAACAGTGTTGTAATTAATACAGGTTTTGTATCATTGTCTGGGTAGCCAGGAAATGAAGGCGCAGTCTCCGTTCACACACACTGAAGAGCTGTGACCACAGTTCTCTTGCCTCACGCGGCGCTAGCACCCAGCATGCTTAATGACTTAATCTGATAGACTGTAATCTGTCAGAAATCTCCTGTTGCTTGCTGAGAAGTGTGAAGTTACATAAAGACTTTTCCTTTCCCAGACAATGTCTTCTTTGACGCTTTCATTCATACACTTTAAGAAAATGGTTGTCTTTATGCATGTGGATAAGTAAACGTGGATATATGCAGTCTAACTAACAGCATCCAAATAACAACATTTGTTCCAACCAAGTATCTACAAAGCCTGAGTTTTGCTATGTTAAGAGGCACATATGCCTGCCAACCATAATAAGCAATGCATAAAACCAATCACATGGTTAGGATACTCACTTTTATCTATGCTTCCATGAGAGTCACTTGAGATCTGTGTTCCAATGTGTCTCAACTCTAAAAATACATAAGGAGAAGGACTTCAGATAAATACTGCACACTGAACTGGCTCTCTCTCCACACAAGCGCTCACTGAATACTCACCCCTCTCAGTCTGCTGTTTGGAAAATTCTTCAAACCTTTCCTGTGTTGGGGAAAGAAACACCAAGATTGCTTATGCTATACAGAAGCAAACATTACGGAACAAAGGTCAGATGGGTGCAAGGTAGCCTGTGGCTACAACCTGGATGCCACAGAAGCCCAAGTCGGAGATGCAGAGTATACATCTTTTACCCGGTAGCTGTGTCCACAGAGACCCTGAGTCAGGGATGTAAGGTGTGTGCACCATTGTACCCAGTACCTGTGTCTTCTTAAATTCCTTTTCAAGTATTTTCTTTTCAGTTCTCAATTGCTTGAAGTCCTGAGTTTGCTTGACAGCAGCTTCTGTGTAACAGGTACAGCACAGCAACAGAAAGAGCGGAGTTAACGAGCCGATCCTGTGAGCCAGTGCCACCTTTTGTGCTTTCCTCAAACTGGACACATGTCAGACAGGTACACATGTCATGAAGCTACAGAGCTGACTAAGGGTCCTTCCCACACCTGACATGGCAACTCCAAACCCTTCCATGCTAAACTCTGTGGACAGCATGCAGACGTCTAAACTGTGAGCACATCATTCGTTCCTTTAGGGATGGAAAGCACCAGACGATGCTCGCCCCAGTAAGAATCTATGCCGAGCTGACATCTCAAAGACACGTGCGGACACAGCCGCAAAGGGAAGCCAAGTCCCCAGACACCAGTACCACTCTTCTCTCACTGAGCTTGGCTGTGCTCACTCTCAGTCCTATCAATTCCTAGGGAATTATGCTTGAGACACTAAAGGTAAAGGCCACATTTGACTTCACAGAAGGTCTCTTCTCAAAGTTGCATACAGTCTCTTAGGCATTCCACTTATCTCCACATATAAGAGAGGACAGGCTGGGAGCACAGCCATGTGCAGAGTGCCTGTCAGTGTTCATGAGATGGATATTATCCAACCATCTGTAGAGTTCATATCTAAACTGAGGACAAAAATACCTCATCATTCTTGTTCTAAATGCTCCCGTGCAACTAAATTTGCACTTCTAAGTTCACAGCTTACATAGAAACACCCCATTCTGACACAGAGCACAACCACTGTGAAGCTGGAAGCCCTTAGAGCAGACGCCTGGACACCATGCTGGGCAGTCAGTGACAACACAGCCATTGCCTGTGCCTGATTCCACTCATAAGTAACTGTAAACAAAATGGACATTTGACTCCTACCTAGCTGACTTTTGAAAGCAGCATTGACTGAGATGTAAGGACAGCACAGATCCCAGTGCGCCCTTCTGTATTCTGCCTACTCGGAAACAAGAAGCACCAAACCCAGGAGGGGTGTGAGGGAGGACCAGCGTGGGGCACTTCATAGATATCTGTGTATGTGTGCATGTGTGTGCGCATGTGTGTGCGAGAGAGAGAGAGAGAGAGAGAGAGAGAGAGAGAGAGAGACTATCTATGTACATCAATTCCTTGACATTAACTTGGCACAGGCTAGAGTCATTTGAAAGGAGGGAACTTCAACCGAGGAAATGCCTCCATAGTTCAGGCTGTAGGCAAACCTATAAAGCATTTTCTTAATTAGCAACTGATGCAGGAAAGCCTAGCCCAGTGTGGGCAGTGCCATACCTGGTCTGGTGGTCCTGGGTTCTATAAGAAAGCAGGCTGACCAAGCCACAAAGAGCAAGCCAGTAAGCAGCACCCCTCCCAGGCCTCTGCATCAGCTCCTGCCTCTAGGCTCCTGCCTTGGTGCCTCTCAATGGATTCTGATATACAAACAGAGTACACCCTTTCCTCGTCACAGTGCTCTGGACATGTTCTTTATCACAGCAATGGAAACATTGACTAAGACAACACAAATGTAGGTACCTGTTCTAGTAACCACCAATTTCAACTGGGAATAAAATAAACAGATATACAAAATCCAACTTCCAATACTGAACCACTGCATTTCCTTCCATGCTGCCTGTTTACAGCCAAGGTTACAGAGGAAGGAGTGGATGTGAGCAGAGCACACGCACCTCCACACACGGAGCCGACAGCTGAGTGAGTGGCACACCCACTTACCAGGGTCTGTACAAGGCATGGCTGCTGGCCAGCAAACAACAGCTGCACTCACCTTCCAGCTTCTTCACCTTAGCTTCGAGCTTCTTCTTCCTAATAATAAAATGTTGTCAGTTAGACGGCAGAAGAAATTACAGCTCATCATACCCGGTGGATACAGGAGGTTTTCACTCATAGCCACATTAAGCTGCGTCATCAGCAACTGGGCTCATGGTAGAAGGCGCCCGGGAAAGAGCACCACACCACTTCCTGCGCAGCGTTTCTAAAACGGGCTTTAGAGCCTGGCCAGTGTTTGAGAAACACAAAAAGGGCCTATGAGTCTGTGCCACAAACACATACGAGGCCCTCCTTCAGCACAGCGAGTGTCACCTGTGGGCTGTGTCCAGATGCCCTCCCACCCGTCCTGCACCTAGCCCAGCAGGCACTTTGAGCAAGGGAAGCAGCAGGTGGAGGCTTCTCTTGCTCTAAGATGGATTTCTGAGAGATAGAAGGCAGCAAGCTCAGAAAGGTCTCTGAAACACTGCCACGCCAGTCCCAGCAACCACTGGCTCACACTGCTCCACAAGTGTATGAGGGGTGAGGCCCAGGGCCCATTTCACTAATGGTAACAAAGGCCCTTTAACAGTGAGAGACTAACAGGCGATGCCTGTAGAGGTCTGGTACAAAGACAGGAGGCCCATGACTATATCTGGATACATAGGCACAGGGGCAGCTCACACGTGATAAATCAGGCATGTTCAATACCTCTCTGTGCATCCCTTCAGCACCAGATGGCCTTAGTCACAACGGTGAAAACTGGGGCTTAGAGATTAGCCCAAGTTTGCACAGCTAATTAATTACAACAATGAACAGAAACAGGAAGAAAGAAAACACTATTAGTCACAAATATTCCAGTCTCAAAGACGAAAGCCCTGCATCAGAACCACTTACTGGGCGTCGGTTCTCAGGCATTCTTCCTTCACACGAGCATATTCCTGGTGAGTGTCCTGATACAGCTTCAGAGAACTCTAACAAGGAAACAGGAAACATAAGTATAGCCCAAATGCCACTGACTGCCGCTGGCCATGGTCCTCATTTGTTTTACAAAAAGCTCAATTCTCATCGAGTAGCACAACACCAACCCAGTGCACAGCCAGAATTGTCAGCAAGGCCCAGAAGTCACTCAGCATCTCCACAAGTAGGGTAGGTCCCCAATAGACAGCTGATAGTACAGCCAGGAAAATCTACACAATTCCAATCTGCACACCACACTGCTGGCTTAAATACCACACAGCTAATATATTCATGTCAGCAATTATAGTAACAGGATCTAAGCTGGTATAAGGCTCAATAGATGTTATATTATTACTGTCAGGAAAAGGAAACAAGTTGCTAATGAGTATTAGCTGGGAAAGTGCATGAACACTGTATCTTCTGCCATGATGACCCACCCTTGGGCTGGGAAGACACTGTGTCCATGATGCAGTCTGTACCCGGCATTTCTCTGACCTAAGAGCTCTGAGAGATGAGCTTCATCGAGCCCTCTTCACCAAGGACTTGACAGGATGGCATATTCCTGCAAAACATGGTCACTCAGTGACTAAGAGGGTCTACCACTGAGGCCTGACTCCAAGGTTCACACTTCCTTGGGGGCATACTATGAACATTATATAACCGCGTGTGTGTACACATACATATACGTATATACATACATATATACATACATATACACATATACGCACATACACACATGACTGGACATGGATTGGCTGTTTAACTTTCACTACAGTTAAACCATAAAGAACGCTCAGAGAAACAGGAACTCTGACATGTACAATCATATAGCATATGGAAAACCAGACAACTACACATCACTAATCCATAACCTGAGGCAGATGGATAAGGGACAACAGCAGTCTCCTATGAAAGGGGCAGAGAGGACACAGGGTAGATAATAACCACACATCACTAAATCCATAACCTGAGGCAGATGGATAAGGGACAACAGCAGTCTCCTATGAAACACAGGGTAGATAATAACCCAGAAAGCTCCCCCTCCTCCCAGGCCACCACCTAGGTAGGGGCTGCAGCTGCTCTGCCTATGACCTCCATGGACCCGCTCCTAGGGTTCCTATTAAGGATACACCAAAAGTCACACAGGAAAGCATTTACAGCAGCTTGAGCGGACTGCGACAAAGGGCTTGACTTAGAGAAGACAGCCCATGGGGGTCAGAGTATCAGTTTCCTATGAGGCATCATCTCCCAAAGCTCCATCTCCCTCAAGGAAAGGAAATGACCAAACACTCACCTGTAAGAACCTGAGTTACGTGAATGAAAGTAGCTCTCTGTTGACCTCACAGCCCCGAGAAACCACAGGGACTAAGCACAGTTACTAAAACCCCAAACCAATCTGTCAAGATTGGCTCAAGATCAAGAGAGGTCCTCAAAGGACATTTGAACTCCGCCAGAGCAGAGGCCCTGAGAGCTGAGCTGAAGCTAGATCCGTACTAAGGAAATCCAATTCCCCACACACTGCCACACAAGGATTCTCCTGCCACTAATCTGATGTCTACATGTTAGTCCCCACTTAAGTCAAGACAAGTTTTAAATTAAAGAGAGAGAACTACTATTATTACGGGGAACATGAAACCACACACGTTCACACATGAGCCTCTCAACACTTCTGCACCAGCCAGAGCAGGGTGTCCTCCAGCGCTGACATCCTTGGCGGACATGGAACGCCCCCGAGCCCACTTCCCCGCTGGCAGTGACCCCATAGGAAAGTGTTCTCCGCACCTTTTTCTCCTCCAGCTCCGCTCTCAGGGACCCCAGTTCCTCTTGGCATTTCTGCAGAGGGGAGATTTTCTGAAGCATCTGCTCCACCTGGTGATGCAGCATAGTATTCTCCCTGAAAGTGGACAAGGCGTCAGAGACAGCCGGAGTGCGCTATTAAACCATAAATGAGTGTTCCTGTTCACACTAACAATCTGAATCCTTTTTATCTTTTAGGCATAACAAAATTTTAATGAAACTGTACCAAAAAGCAATACGAGAAACTAGTCCAACAGACTTTAGTACCCCGGAGACACTGTCTGAAGACAGTCTGTCAAACATCTGGCACAGCCGATCTCATCTCCCCAGAATGTGTTCCAATTAAGTGATATAGTGATGCTATATCTGATTTATAACCTCATGTTGACTTTTAAGTGATAACTGCAATCTAAATGCAACTGTAATGTAAACTAATATAAATGCAACCTGATTTATAACCTCATGCTGACTTCTAAGTGATAATTGTAGTCAGAGCATA
The DNA here is from genome assembly GCA_004026605.1 of Ondatra zibethicus. NCBI lineage: Eukaryota > Metazoa > Chordata > Mammalia > Rodentia > Cricetidae > Ondatra > Ondatra zibethicus. Next base: position 79,064 of record PVIU01002786.1, on the reverse strand, counting down.
AAACATCATTACAATTTTAGTGGCTTTATTTTGTTATAAACAACACAAGACAAACGACATTGAACAGTGTAATTGTGTGGGCAACAGAATTGTGTGGTCAACAGTTACTGAAGCAAACCACAAGGGTTCCATGGGAAGCATAAACAATAGATACATTTGAGGGATTTGATAGAACAATGCAAATCTGCTTGTAAGGGGAGCATTCAAAGCAGTTTTTCCGAGGCAGGTCTCCTAGGCTCTGGCCCACCATAGATGCACATCTACCCCAGAATTCACAGGTGTTGTCAACAGCTATGGAGACAGGCAGCTCACCTTCTTGCAAACTGCAGCTGTAAAACTTGTTAAAGAAAACTTGAACCTTAATGTTCCGCTATTTGTCTGAAGATAAATTCTGTCCTTCAATAATCATGTCCACCTACGCTGGACCATTAACTACACAGCATGCACACCCATCTCTAACAGTGCTGAGCCTACATTTTCCTCTTACTGATGTATGAACCTGTGGTGGACTGAATTAAGAATGGCCCCCAGAGGCTCATGTATCTGAATGCTTAGTCACCAGGAAGAGGCGCTATTTGAGGATTAGAAGGATTGGAGGTGTGGTCTTGCTGGAATAGGTGTGGCTTTGTGGAGGAAGTGTGTCACAGGGGTGGGCTTAGAGGTTTAAAGAAGCTCACACTAGGCCCAGCATCCCTTCCCATGACCTCTCTCTGCCCACAGATTAGGATGGAGTGCTCAGCTGCTGCTCCAGCACCTGCCTGCATGTGCCCCACCACGATAACAGACTAAACCTCGGAAACTGAGAGCAAGTTTCCAATTAAATGTTTTCTTTTTTAAGAGTTGTCCTGATCATGGTGTTTTTTTAACAGCAATAACAGTGACTAAGACAGAACCAAAGTCAAAACATCTATTTCTCTACTAATCAACTGATTAGAACTACAAGAATTAAGACTGATATAACTGAGGGAAAATACTTATAATTACAACAGAACCCCCAAACTCTCCTTCATTTCCCAGACAGTCCAGCAGACAAAAGCTAAGCATCCCAGAGTCACGTGGGACTACACTTCTTCTCAAGGTCAGGAAGTGCACACCCCTTCTCCTCAGCCCCACAGTGGCAGTAACCTCCTGAGGTCACGCTCCTATCCTCCAGAAGAGGGGTTACAAGTGGTCCCACTGGGAAGGGGCTACATTAAAACCCAATACTGGCACCCCGGCTGGACGACTACCATTCTGAGCTGTAACAAATGGATATTTGAGGATAATGCCAAGGGTAAATTAGCTTCTAGAGCTAAAGCCAAATCTCTGCATCTCAAAATAATAACTGCATGTTTCGCCTACTTGAAGGAGCTGCTGGAGATGGGGCAGAGTGATAAGAATAAGCTCACTGCCCTTTCAGATTTCCAGTCCAGATCCCAGCCCTGCAGCAGGTGGCCAGCAGGGGGCTGCACTCATGTGCACATGCCCACACCGAGACACATAATTAATCATTTTTAAGAAAATATTTTATTTCTACTTGAATTTTGATAGGAAACTTTCAGAAAATTGACCACTTACTCTCTCATGAGATTACAAACGTAGTCACCAAAGTTTACTGCACTTCTCTGAAGTGCTGTGAGAATCCCTGCTCCGACCCTGAGCCTCTCGGCTGTGACAACTATTTCTGGAGGGCCCCTATTCAACCGGAGATGCCCTACAGTCCTGTTGCACCTTACACCTCAGCAGAAAATCGCCTGCGGGGATTCTCAGTGACTTTTATTTCTATGGGAAACTCAGGCTCTAACATCACTAAGACACATGCTTTACAAAAGAAGCTCAAATAACCTGCGACCCCACAAGATCAGATGCCACCAGCACTAAACGGCCTCATCCTACCGAAGAAACCATGGGCTCGGCCTCTGCAAGAACTGGATCTTCCCCAGTACTGAAAAAGAACCCAGCTCTGCCAATTTCCATGGGTCTATGCATGCTGATGGGGGGGGGGGGGTGTGTTATGTTCTTTAGAGGGAGACTGAACCCCAGGCAGGTGTCACTAGAAGATGTGGCAAGGTCATCTTTCTCTTGCTGCTAAAACCATCTAACAGTGCTAACCCCACTAAGGTGCTGCTCAGCCCTTGCTGAGCCAATGGTGTTATTTAAGGTGAGCACTGTCTTACAAATAGAAAATTGCATTATTTGTATGATTTATGGGTGCATACACTAATGCTCTAAAGTAAGAGCAAGAGCCATTTCCTAGCCAGTTCAATAACCTCGGTTATTTTTTAGTAGATTAACAGCACCAATCATCAAGCCCTGATGCAGCCACAATGTTGCACCTACACACTGACATCACACCCCTATACAGGAGGAAAATCCACTCAGTAACAAGCTGAAGACCCATAGACAATCAGAACGTGCAACAGAAACAAGAGAGATGCTAGGCTGCCTTCTGTTATCCCCAGTACACACCCATTGTTACTGCACCAAAAGGCCTGTTGCTGGCTGTGCTTGTGAGAAGGGCTCCCATAAAGGCAACAGATGCTGCCTTTTAAAAAATAATTACTAAAAAGAAGGGCCCTCCTATCTTTTGAGCTATTATACGTATGTCAGTGCTGATATCCAAAAGAAAACCAAGTGAAGGATATCATCGCATTTCTTCTGATATTCCGTCAGCAGGTTACTGCAAAAGAGAAAAGAGAGGTTAGGCTCCTGTGTCACTGAGCAAGTACACCACAGAAAACCATGCGCAAATTGCTTTAGATGGCCTTTCTCCTTTGGTGCCCAGAAACAAAAGCATGCTAGGCTGACATCACCTTGATTCCTCAATGCACTACACAAGCGTTATAAGCTTTTAATCTGAAACATGACACTATCAAGGAATATTAAAAATAATTAAATCTCATTATGCAGCATACAATAGTATGACCCAGAATATAGAATAGTTTCAGAGAGAAAACAGCTTTGAAAATCTAATTTGGCAAAGATAATTTTCTACGAAAGCCTGTGAGCCACTAAACAAGCAAGCGTTCAGTAGCTCTACCCAGCACTACTGGGCCCACTGAAGGTTCCAACCACCACCCGTCAGCCAACTGTCCTTCCAACATGCAGATATACTTACTCTGTATTAATGATCTTTTGTTTCAAGGCAATTAATGCTTCAACATATTCATTTAAGTTCTGGAAGAAAAATGTTACAGTCAGCTATTTATCTTCCCATGGCATTTCACCACATGTAACCATCCTACAGCATATAGACATAAGCAGGTGGTTCACAGCACATGAGCAGAAGTGGGCAGGTCCCCTCGTCCTCTGCAGACCCGGCCCCCGCCTTCTGTGCAGTGCCCTTCACACTGAGGGCAGAGGGCAGGAACAAGTACTGACTGCCTACATCAAAGTAACAAAAATTGAGATAACGTGACAAAGATTACAAACATTACAGTGGGATCAAAATTAAGTTAGTAACTTTGTGAGGATCTGCATTATACTGCAGGGACCACCCCAAGCTGGTTCCCAGTCCGGTTAGGAAACTGAAGATCACAGCATTATCTTTTACACTGTTAAACACTATTTGTTTAGATGTTCCCAACAACTAAAACACAGATTGTTTTCTTTTCTTTAACTTAATTCTTTAGATGTCAATTTTTCCAATCAGTAAAAAATTTCAAGAATAACAGCATTGTCTTAAATACACCACAGTATCTTTTTAGCATCTAATACTGACAGGTTCACACCAGGAAGTACACCCAACTCTCCTGTCTCAACAGTCAGTCTCTCCAGAGGATTTGGAGAGGACAGTAATATTTCCACTCAGGGTGTCTGTATCATTTTTGTAGCTACACGTACATGCCAGATAAAACAGATAAAAACCTAGGCTCTACTGTGGGACAATGGTCTTATACTCTGTAAAGATTTGTCACTTGTACTGGTTTAATTGAATGCTGATTGGCCAGTAGGCAGGCAGGAAATACAGGCATGGCAACCAGGACAGGAGAATCCTGGGAAGAGGAAAGGCTCAGTCTGCAGTCGCCACCCAGATGCAGAGGAAGCAAGATGAGAAGGCCTCGCTGATGAAAGGTACCAAGCCACATGGCTAACACAGACAAGAGTTATGGGTTAAGATGCAAGAGTTAGAAGTCTGGGCTAACAGGCCAACCAGTTTATAATTAATGTAGGCCTCTGTGTGTTTCTTTGGGACTGAACAGCTGCTGGATCTAGCAGGACAGAAGCCTCTGTCAACAAATGGTACCCAACGTGGGGCAATTACATCCACATAAAACCTGAGAGAGCTTGGGAAGGAATTCTAGACACCAAAGAACAGAGTTAAGCATGGCTTCTTGGTAGCAGCATTTTCTCTGGTGATCTCTGTTTGATAGGGGGCAAGTGCATCTCATTTAAGAAAGGCTTCCTGACTTAGCTTTAGCTGCAAAAACCTTGCAGCTCTTTAAGAGACCAAGCCACCAAACACTAAAATAGTGTTTATGAACAGCCAACAGCATGCTTCTTGGTGGTGGCAGGGACCTTGAAACTTCATAGAGTTGTAGCAATAAACATGGCTCCTGCCAGTACCTCTGCCATGAAGCTAGACTCTCAGAAAGCTAAGGAATGGGGTGGATCCACTGTCAAAGTTGCAGCTTTAATCCTAGCCATATCACTTAGCAAATTAAAGACTCATGTGGTCAAAAAAGAGAGAGAGATACAATAAAGATAGATTCAAACGAAAACAAATTCTAAACAGATAAAATCCTTAAAAAGAAAGAAAGTAAGAAAGAAAGTAGTTGGGTGTGGTGGCACATACTTTTAATCCCAGCACTTGGGAGGCAGAAACAGGTGGATCTCTGTGAGTTCAAGGACAGCCTGGTCTACACAGTGAGTTCCAGGACAGCTAAAGATACACAGAGAAACCCTGTCTCAAAAAACCAAAAATTAAAAATAAAAGTAAAAGAAATAGAGCTTAAAATAAAACCATGTAAAGATAGAAAATACACAGAGAATCTGGATACTGTATGTTATTGTGTTGTCTTTGAATTGTTTGATGGCTGAGAAAGGAGCAAAAGTTGCTAAAAGATATTTGATTATAAATGCTGCTGAATTAATTCAACATATATATTTTGAAAATGCCTTGACTTCAAATTTTAAGTCAAAAGATATGTTACTTTGGAGAAGAGGTTTTGCTTTTGTTTCCAAAGGAAATGAGAGGCTGTGAATTCATTCTGGGTGAAGAAAAATCAGGTTTGATCAAGGAAGACTCCTGAAAAATCTTCAATAGAAGTAGATGGCCCAGATGATCCAACATTTCAGAGCACCTCTGATGCAGCTTCCTCTGAGTTCTACATCCAGAACAGCCTCAAGACTGCTAGCTGAGGTGATCAAGCTTCACAGAATATTCCAGTCAGGACTTAACCATAACTCTAAATTTTTTTAGGTCATTATCAGCACCCCCAACCAACAGGAAGTCACCTAGAAAATTATGCCCACATTCCCCCCCCAAAAAATGGATTATGGATGTTTGTCTTTGTTTAGAGTGCTGGCTACAAGTCGTTATGGATAATGGTCAGGAAAAAGCTATCCAAAGGAGATTAGATTTAGAGTTCTTGTTTTGAAAAGAAAAAAGGTGGGGGAAGTAATGTGGGACAATGGTCTTATACCCTGTAAAGATCTGCCACTTGTATTGGTTTAATAAAATGCTGACTGGCCAGTAGCCAAGCAGGAAGTATAAGCAGGGTGACCAGACTAGAATTCTGGGAAGAGGAAAGGCTCAGTCTGCAGTTGTCACCCACACACAGAGGAAGCAAGATGAGAATGCCTCACTGACAAAAGGTACCAAACCACGTGGCTAACATAGACAAGAATCACGAGTTAACTTAAGATGTAAGAGTTAGTTAATAAAAAGCCTGAGCTAATGGGCCAACCAGATTGTAATTAATTTAGGCCTCTGTGTGTTTCTTTGGGACTGAACAGCTGTGGGACTGGGCAGGACAGAAACCTCAGTCAACAAGGTAAGAACCAATAAAGTGAAAGATTCAAGTCCTCTGCATTCTCCATACAACTTAGCTTTTTTTTTTTTTTTTTTTTTTGCCTTCTCCAGGGGCTCAATGTTCCAATTCTCTTCTGAAGGGCACTTGGTCCTGCTCAGTCATTCCTAACAGCAAGCAATGGACTTCCTTGCTTTGCCACAGCTGTGATCTTGGATAGTCTTACCAAGTATGTCTATTAGCATTTATTAATTTATTTGTGTGTTTCATCCACGTGTGTGTGTGGATGGTGCCTGTGGCATGTGTGTGCAGGTCAGAGGATAGCTTTTTGGAGCTGGCTCAGTGGATGGAGCCCAGATTGCTAGGATCGTGTACAGAGCACAGTTCCTGGCGGTCACCTCCCCAGCCCTCCCTACCCTCATCACTGATGAGAAGCCTTCTCAGTCACTTTTGGGCATTCTTTCTTTTTTGTTTATGGCCTGACACTTGCTTGGTGCTGCCAATGCATTGTAAGCTACAGTATTTGATAGACAGCAGCATCTCATCACATGGGCACATATACATGCTTGCTAAATAACCATTCAAGGGCACTCACAAGGCAACTGGAAATGTCTAAATACTCAACTGAGTATTCTGAGTATATGCTAAGGCTTTGTTTCCAGAAACAAACTTAGCAGGGTCATACTCATATGAAAATGAGAATTATTTTATGCTTTACATGCTCTTTTTTCCATATTTATGTCTGTAACTCTTCTAGGATTTATTCTGACACATGCAGACTCCCTAAACTTATAATAAAAGGTGGCAGATGAACTCTCCAGCAACCCCAGCATTGAGCTGCCAAGACTGAAATCTTTCATTATATACTACATGCTTTCTGCAGGGCTGCAGGCGTGCGCAGTGGTTCACCACTGTCGGGATGGCCTGTGAACTCCACTGAGGCACAGGAAAGCAGCACCAACATCTCCCATTTCGACAGGCACTGAACATCATGCACTTAGCACCCAAACATTAACCTTCATGCAGTCATAACACAGAAGACGCCAAAGAGTCTCTAACACAAGCAAACCTGGCTCACCAGTTCCAAGATGGTGAGGGCATTAGCAGGAAGACATTACCTCAGATGAGGATATGAACCACCTTTGTGGCATTAGGAGAATAACATTTAAGATGGCAAAGGTTTACCTCTCCCCTCTACTCCAAACTCAGAAGTACTGCAGGGATGTAAAGGGCATGTTTCCATCTCTACTGTCACAGCTGGTACCGCTATGCTCTCCTAGCACCAAGTGAGCTCCTAGCACCTGCCATCTTTGTTGCTTCTCTTGCATTTCTCAAGCGGCTCTTTCAGATGTGAAGGAATATGACTAATTTGCATTTGTTGACTGCAACAAACTTGTTCATTTTACAATGCCACTTACAAATAGATGTAAAAGTTGGCAAAACAGAATGCTCAAGCGAATTCAAGAGTGTCAGCAGTGGACACTCTATGTGCCCAACTGTACAATCCAGAGGCCCCTGAGAGTGCCACCCTTCCACTACTGTACCCTTGTCTTCCTGAAGTGAAGTAGAACAGGCGTGGTCACAGGCACACGTCTTCAATCAGAACAAAGTCCGTTCAGCCTCCTTCCATCATGTACTGAGACTTCCACCTGTACTAAAAGTGCCCCTCGTGAGATACACTTAGCATTTATTTAAATATGTGGGCTCCTCATATTGTCTGTAGTGGATTTCAACAATACATTTCTACAGCTGAAGAAGCCTTAATTCCAGATGAAGACAACTGTAAGCCATGACAACTCTATTTGAACGCCATGTTGGGTTCAAACCCCTCATTCCACTCCAGCTTCTCAGTCACTCTTCCCTTCAAGTGGTACTGTTTTCCGCACTATGTCCAGCAGCCCTAACAATGTCAAGAATGACCCCAAAACCCACTACCCTTTTCCATGAGGCCCATGTGAGCCGTGAAGAGCGGTCTACTTAGTCAGTGGCTGACGCACTGTCCTCTCCTCAATGGTGCAAAGTTCTAGGCTGACCTCCCACTCCTACCTGACCTTAGAACAGCCCTGCCTAGAAACCGCTCTGCAGCGTGATCAGGTTAACACAGTAAGAAACCATAATGAGCACTAACCCAGACTCACAGGGTCAGGGAGGGAGAGGAGCCTGTGCTTGCATTGCTTTGTTGGAAGCACCTAGAAGCTTGTGGAAACCACTGTCTCTACGCAGAGCACGAACCAACAATGTTGAAAGACACACAGACACAATAAGGCGCCATGCAAGCTGTGTGTCAGCTCAGAGTGGGAGTGAGGCAGGACAAGGAAGCAGCCGTCCAGGCGGACTGCACAGCATCAGTGGGCTGCTCTATCTGAGTCTCTCCTGCAGCTAAAGGATAATGCAGTTCAAGCAGAGCCAGATGCAGCCTTTCTGTCAAGCCCTGGGGCCCAGCCCCAGTCTTCCACTCCGAGGGAAAGTGCTCCTCTGCCACCCAGCAGGAAACCTGTCTTCTCAAGGTGTCTACTGGACACACACGTGACCACTGCTGACCCAGGATGACTCAAAGCATGGGGCTAGGAAATCTGAGCAAACTAATGTGAAAATGGCCGTGTGTCAGCCCAGACTTCTGTCTTCCCAGGAAAACGGAAGTAAGATCCACGTGCTGGTGCTGGCTCTCCCTGCCGAGTCAGTAAATGACTGAGCACACCACACACCAACCCAGAAGGCCCTGCACACTCAGGCTGCAGCCAGCCTAACCCACCCCACCTCCAGGCTCTTAAGGCAGCACCCAAGATTTCCAAACCTAGGCTACAAAAATTAGAAAAAGGGAGACCAGAGCCAGACCTGAAGTAAACAGAAGTGGACAAGAAAACCTCAACAACATCACCACACTGACATAAATGATGGCACTGGAGAAGCCATGTGTGTGAGAAGAGCACTCAGAAAACCAGGCGCTAGGACACCTAAACCAGAAAAGAACAGCCCGTGCTGGTGAGGATGTAGGAAACTTGCCCCCATCACAGCTGATGGGGCATGAAGCTGTTGCCACAGGACCAAGCACCACACTCCTGGGCACACACTCAGAAAAGATAACAAAGGCCATGGCAAGTTCATAGCTCACTGCTCACACCAGAACTAAGCGTGAGCTTAAGGCCCAAAGGCTGGGTGATTGAGCCACCCAACGCTGACAATGAAAAGCACTCAGCGACACTACTACCACACGAGTGAACCCTGAGAACTTCGCATTAGATGCAACAGCCACAAGCGACCCCACACACTAACCCTAGTCGTGTAAACTGTCCATGAGAAGCAAACCCGTAGACAAGGCAGGAAGCGCAGGGCAGAGGACGGGAAAGACCGCTCACTGGGAGAGGCTTCTCTGAGGGCAGGTGGAAGTGTTTCAGGAGGCTGTGGGTAATCACCCAACTGCTAGATGTTGACTAATTGTGCACATCAAGAGGATACAGTTTACACTGTTTAAGTTACAGCTAAATTACAACCAGGGGAGCATAATTACAGACTCAAAAGTTCCAACCACAGAACTCAATGAAAGGTCGCAGAAAGAGCAAACACAGAGATGGGAGAAAGAAAAAGACACCCAATTTTGGCAGCAGAGGAAACGGTTCCATAGGCCTCATGATTAACTCTCTGGACAAAACACATGGAAAAGATAGAAAACACGGGAGATAGTTTCAAAACTTGGGTCCCATCCCCAGTTTCCTATTATATAAGGGAAAGTGCTCCTCCAAAATCCAGCAGAAAGTCTGGATCCCAACAGGATGCCACCCTTGGAACAGAATTAGGATTTCACAGCAGTGGAGACAGGGCAAAGACCTTACAGGGCCTAAATAGAGGCCAGGGCCCTACAAAGGGAGACTTCCCATTTTGTAAAGAGAACTCAAACTTCTAGGAAATATTTTCAAATCTGCCAAGTCTCCACAAGCCTCTGCCCTAAGACAGCCTTGCTGGAGGTTGAGAAGATGTGAGCGGCTCCGCTAAGGGCGAGCGCTGAAGCGTGGGAGGAAACAAGCAGGGAAACGGCAGAGCTCCGGCTCAGCAGGAGAGGCGGCGGAGGAGAGGCGGCCGGAGACTCTGGAGGGATGAACGCAGTAAAGGTCAGTTTCTCAGACAGTGAACTGCCCAGCAGCCCAGGCCGCTCTGAAAGCTGTAGCTCCCGCCTTGGCCTTGGGAGTGCTGGGACTGCAGGTATGTGCCACCGTGCCAGGCTGGGACTGCAGGTATGGGCCACCGTGCCAGGCATGGAAGGGCGCTCAGGCAAAGCTGGCAATAGGAAATGGCATTCCTCAATTCTTTCTGAAACTGGAATGGTTCTCCTTTTCTCATTTCCCTCAAGCTCTTTGCCAATCCATCTGGAACTTTCCCTGCCTTATTTCCAGATGCTACACTGTGATGTCAAGTACTGTGCCTAAGACAGCAGACAATCCTTATCTCCACATTCATTTGAATCTGCCCGACTGACTCTCATCCCCTCTCTGAGTGATGGGGCAGTTTCTTACCCTCTACCTGCCTCAGTTCTAGACTTCAGGTAGGAAGACTAAAAAGCCTAACTTAGTAAGACACATGTCAACAGGAACAGGAACGTTAAGTGTTCAGTCCACTGCAATCTCCAGCATACAGTAAATATTCACATTTAGGATGTAAAGTGTGTTAGAGAATTATTGTTGTTATTAATCTTCAAGGTCAACTTGATTAGATTTGGATTAGCTAGGAGATGCACCGCTGAGCGTCTGTGAGGGAATCTCCAGAGAGGTTTCACCATGGGCGGAAGGCCTGTTCTGAATGTGGGCAGCACCACGCCACGGGCTGAATGAAAAGGACCAAGCATGCTGAGCACCAGTGCTCCCCCCATCCCCCAGCCTCCTCAACGCTGCTGCAGCGTGCGCATGCACCTCACACTCCTGTTGCCATGCGTTCCCCCATGGACCGGGTCCTCTCAAACACGAGCAAAACCAAGTGCTCCTTAAACTGTTTTTGCTAAGTGTTTTATCACGATAACAAGAAAAACTAAAACTAAAGTCCAGTTACTAAACTGGTGGTGTATGGCTGTAACCCCTACATTTGGCAGGTGGCGGCAATCAGGAACTTAACTCAGCTCCACAGTGAGTTCCGGAGCAGCCCAGGCCAGCCACTCTATACTGTCTTTTAAAATATATATGAATTAGGGTAAACAAGAAACCACGAAGGAATGCAAAAGTAATAATGTACATTAGAGCATATTTACCCTGTGGCCTGAATTAACCTATTTAACTGGCTCTGACGTGGCCAGACCTCAGCCCCACTAACTGAGGCCCGGCACACTAAGAAGACAGGCAGGAGCCTGAGTGCATCACCCTCACCTTCCAAGATTAGGAATCGACACTAAATGTCAACGGGAAAACATGCAACAAGTTTACTAAAGACAAGAAGTTTCGTTACACAAATCCACATAATGCAAATAATTAAAAAGAATGTCTTTTGCAAAGAATATATGGCAGGGCTGCAGGTTATCTTAACAGAACATTATATTCAGTTTTCTCTCTTTACTTTGACCACATATAACTCTGGCTTACAGAAAACAAATGGCGGGTGTGGGCCTTAAAACCACAGACTGTAACATCCTAAAGCAGTGATTCTCAACCTGGGGTCAAACAACTCTTTCTCCGGAGTCCCCTCAGACCACCAGAAAGCAGGCATTTACATTACAATTCATAGCAGTAGCAAAATTACAGTTAAGAAGTAGTGACAAAATAAATTATGGTTTGGGGTCCCCACAACATGAGGAGCCGTATTAAAGGGTCATAACATTAGGAAGGTTAAGAACCTTGCCCAAGAGGGAAAGGAGAGCCTTCCAAGTTAACTGTTTCAGCCCCTTCCGTACTAAAGCCTTAATGAACCCCACCGTCTCTCCAAACCTGATTAATTTTAAATTAAATGTTAAGAAAGCAACAGTAAGCCAGGCAGTGGTGGCACACAACTTTAATCCCAGCACTCGGGAGGCAGAGGCAGGTGGATCTCTGTGAGTTTGAGGCCAGCTTGGTCTACAAGAGCTAGTTCCAGGACAGGCTCCAAACCACAGAGAAACCCTGTCTCGGGGGAAAAAAGAAAAGGAAAGAAAGAAGAAGGAAGGAAGGAGAACAACAGTAAAGAAAATGGTGCAATGTCTTTTGCTCTGCTTCATTTCTTCCATTGCTTCCTCCTGGGCATTTTGCTATGTAGAAGGGTAATGTGTTTATACATTTTGGAACTAAGTAGTCATGGAACCATATAGGCACAGCTTTGAACCAATATCCACAAATTAGAAAATCTCCCTCCACATATTATAGACACTATATGAATAAAGAAAAGAAAACAAAAGCCCAAGAAGGTCATTTATTTTCTGTTGTATTATCTCAATCACCCCCTACATAACCACCAGTCTATTTGATAACTACACACCGTAACGTGTGTGCAGGTCAGTATGGAGTCAGATATTCTAGTAGTACCAGTTTATACTGCAATGTTCCTAAATGAACATTTTTTTCTCCTTGTTCAATCCGGATTCATTTGCATCGTTTGGAACTGAACTCTCTGAACAGTGAGATAGCAGCCGATGACGGGTGGAAAACCCTCTGGGTCCTTCTGATCCGATGCCTGTGTGCAGGTGGATCCATGCACAGCAGTTCTAGAGGAGGGAGGGGCGCAATCTGTGTGCAGGTGGATCCATGCACAGCAGTTCTAGAGGAGGGAGGGGCGCAATCTGCAGGCTCTGACAGTTCTCTCAGCTTTTGTGCTTTGTGCTCTGGACTTTCACCGTGTTGAGGATTCCTTTCAGAGAAACACTTCCGACCAGCTTCCTGCTCTGGGGAGCATCTGCAGCTTTTATAAGCACACAAACCTAACGCAGCAGTGCAGTCTCAAATACTTCAAAGAGGGTTGGGTAAAGATGTGACTCCAACAACCAATTCCCCGGCTTAACCTAAAATCATGGAACACAGTGCTTGCCTAATTTACAGAGGATCACCAGATTTAGGTTCCACCTTGGCTTTTGTGACTGCTGAGATTCTGGAACACGTGGATGCTTGGCTACAAATCAGTAACAAAGCACACTCTAATCCAAAGGTCAAGAGTGCTCTGTGAAGTCACAAGATAACCTGGGATGAGGGAAGCACAGCGCCTTTAGATACATTTCTGAGGGAGTAGATAGAAAGGCAACTGTATTTTCCACTCTAAAGGAAAGAAGGGACAGACAGACAGGAAGATGCTCTGCAAGCAAGGGGCTAGTCAGTTCAGAACATGGGCCTGCTGCCTGAAGGCCCCGAGTCAGCACGAAGGCCCAGCACTGCAGTGGGTGCCACTGTGAGAAAGACTATGTGGATGTCCTCGCAGGATCAAGAAGGATCGGGATTTAAGCTGCACACAGCAAGCATTTGCTGTGGTGATGTCCAGTCATCTTTTTCCTCCCAACTGGCCAGTGACCCACTTCCTGTTTAAGTTTCCTTATCTCTTTCCACCCCTCCCCATTCCATGCTTTCTTCTTCAAGGGCTCAGCCCCGGCAGCTGAGTTCTCTTCAGATGTTAGTGGTTTTCAAAGCTTAAGTGACTCAAAGGGCTGTCTAACCCTCCCAGCCCAGAGAGGTTCTTATTGTGAACTCAGCACCTAAAGAAGCCTAGAACCCGGCTGCCGCCCCTTGGGAGTGCATTAGGACATTTCAGAGACACTTCATAAACAATCCAAAATGGCTAAAACCATTTTAATGCTATCTTAAAACTCCAGTACCACATTTCCAACAGCCTCACCACCTTGGCTGGCTTCATTTCTCCCTTCCATCACGGTTCACAGCTATTCAAAGACTGAAATCTTGGTACCTTCCACTTCCCCGACAGGACAACCTGTCTTGCATCCCACACTCAGAGCTTCTTCATTCCCTAGAGCTTGGATCAACTCCGCACTGTAACACTCTCCCTAGGTCACATTAATGAGACCTTAGTCAAACCCAGCTCCACTCGCCAGCTCGTCCTGACTCGCACCTGTGCCCCAGAAACACCTCCACTCTGTACCACACACTTCAAGCTTCCGCCTCTCAGCATACAGGAAATAAGCAGAGACGCCTGGGATGCTCTATGTCCGCTAGAGACCCATCTTCCCACACTCATTTTGCAAATTAGTGTTCCAGAAACAGAACTCACAGCATCTCTGAACACTATTGCCCTTAAAAGCCTTTTCAAAAGTTAACTTCCTGTTGTTAGGAGCACAGTCACGGGATTCTTTTACTCTTGTCTCTGGCTGCATTCACACCTCCATGGCAACTGAGCAGGTGTGAACAAGTTCCAAAAGCCCAGTAATTTATGATCTTGCCCCTTAAGAGAAAAGTTCATGGACCAGGCCTACAGAGATCTACAAGAAACCCTCCTTTAGTTGCTGTTATGGGGACCAAGAGTGGAACTGTGTCTTGGAGGGAGGGGAAAAGTGGTGCTCTTGGGAAGTGCTTTTAGGCCATAGGTTTGAATGTTCCCTACAGTAAGGATGGTAAGATTAGGGATGATGGGGTCAAAAGAACAAGGAAATAAAATTCAGGCTGTCAGAGACCACAAGCACCAGGATGGTCTCAGGCAACTCGATGCCTCCACTGATTCAACAAGACAAACTCCTGGTGGGCAGTGTGTGGAAGCAGGAGGGGAGAAAAGTACAGTCCACACAGCTGTCCCATGCAAATACCTCCAGGGACTCAGAGCCGATCAAGTCCATACAATGGTGTGTAAAACTCACACAACCAAGGCTCTTCTTGCTGTTCTGACCTCTGCAAACCCCAAACCCTCAGTCACACCTGCTTTCTTGCTGTCTTAGTTTGAGTTTTTATTGCTATGAAAGACACAACAACCATGGCAACTCTTTTAAAGAAATCATTTAATTGAGCGGGCTTGCTTACAGTTTCAGAGGTTCAGTCAAACTACTGTCACAGCAGGGAGCCTGGTGGTGTGCAGGCAGGCCTAGTGCCAGAGCCAGGACCACTACATCTTGCACGCAGCTGACACACTGGGCAGTATCTGAGTATATGAAACCTTGAAGCCCACCCCCTCAGTGACACACTTCCAACAGAAGATGCAGGCCAGATTAAAGATGTGCCCTCCAGCCCAAGGGTGGATTAAAGGCTTGCGTCCTCCAGCCTCCTCCAACAAGGCCACACCTCCTGACAGTGCCACTCTCTATGAGCTTATGGGGGCCAAATCCATTCAAACTACCTCACTTGCTGTTGGCAAACGCACTGGGAAAGCACTTACTCCAGGCCGTGAGGCATCCACTAAGATGTTTGTCTCCAAAGAAACCAACAGAACTCATTCTCTCACCATTTTGCTCAGATATGATTTTCCAAAAAACCACAAAATTCCAGCGACCACCACCCTGGTCCTCACCTACTCTCCCCTCTCATTTTTGACTCGATTTGTCACCAATACATTACTTCTAATATAATTTTTCTCTTCTCCTTGCCTTGCAGCTGAGGATGTAAAAAAATTCCTCTGAGTGAATGACCAGGGTCAAAAAAACCCAAATATGGTCTATTAAAGATGCATGAGCATGCCATTCAGAATCTTGAGATAGGAGGGCAGGATTATAAGATACCAACAACTGTGGCCTAGCTACAACATGGCCTTGACTCTTCATTTTCTTTATACAAGAGTGTCAGTCTCCATTTCCTATTCCCAAAACAACTAGAATATATAAATCGGCAGAACGACTGCATTTTTACAATCAGATCAAGTTTCTGTGGATGGCTACCTAATCTGAGTCCCTTCCGATCTCGACTCGTCTCACCAGCCAGGAGGCGTCCACAAGCTTTGCTTATCAAGCACGCACTGCTCCTTCCCATCACGGAAACAGTTCCACTTGTTAGAACCGATAGCCAAAGCTGCTTTTCAATATTCCCGTCGGCCACTGCCTCAAAAACTCGGACATCCTGATACCTTCCGTGATTTTCTCCCCAACATCTAAAATCCTGCCATGTGATACTTGTACACGCTCACTTACTCGTGTTCACCTGGCTCACCAGAACGTGGTCAGTGCCTAGGACACGAGGCAGAGGCGGGATGAGATGAATGGGGACAAGGAGAATGAGGTGAACTGGGACCAGTCCCATCACGACAGGAAACCAACCCCACAGCTCATCTGCAGCAATCCACTGCTGAGAGCAGAGCATGCCACCGTAACAAACTACCGACGCGTACACATCTTCGTGGGATTTTAACCAGACAACACGTCACTTAGCAAAAGCTACGCTTGATGGTGCATTAACCGATAGGCGTAAGCTGAAATGCAGCTCCCGAGCACGCAACATAAATCATAAAAGCCTTATCTTCGAGTAACAAATAATCATGAGTGCGAGAGGGCCTTCCCCCGCCCCAGAGAGGAAGACTCCTTCTGCACTTAGGGTGACCCACCACCCCAACTCAGCCCTGCAAACCCTGAATGCAAGGCAGGAATGGGCCCTGCAGAGCACGCTGCCACCAGCATCGCACCAGGTGAACCGATTCTGGAGTCCGTGACTAAACAAAGCACAGGGGCACCTGCGCAAAAGGGTCGGCCAGGGATCCTCGTACCTGCTGCAGGGAGGCGCAGCCCTGACACCGCGCGAGGTCGGCTGGCCCGGGAGCCGCTGGGTGCGTCTCGCCGGGCATCATGGTGCTGCGGCCCGGCCTGCAGGGCGCGCGCTCAGGGGCCCGCTGCCTCGGCCCTGCCCCGCCGCCCCGGCCACCTCCAGCCTGGCCGCTTCCCGCAGGGCGCGGGCAGGTCCATGCGTGCTCCGAGGTCCCCGTGGAGGCGGCTTGAGGCTCAGACCAGCGCTGCAGCCCAGGGCACTGGGGAGCGGCGCAGCCCGCAGGGCCCAAGCGCGACGACAGCACACCAGGTCCCCGCCCCACCCGGCCACGCCCCTTCTCTGGGCTGCCCGCGGCGCCGCCTGAACGGAAAGTCGGCGCGGGGCGGCGCCAAGGACAAAGCCCTAGGGCGTGTCCTGGGAGAGCCGAGCAAGAGCTACGCCCTGCCTCTGAGATTGGTCGGTCCTCTCCCGCACGCCTGCCGCATTACAGGCCCTGGGTAGACACCTAAGTCCCTTCCGCCTCTCAGGGGCGGGTCCTGTGATGCCATTAGGTCGCAGCTTTCCGAAGGAGGACCCTAGGCTAGGGCAGGGCGGTGCAGCCCTGCTGCCCCGCTAGCCTCCGGGGGGCGGAGGACGGACTACAATTCCCGGAGTGCCTCGCGGCAGGCGGGGACCGAGCGCCCGCTAAGCTAACCTCCCCCGCCCCGTGCACCTAGCAGAAGAGCCCTCCATCTGATTTGTGAGTCGTGTCTGCACACAGCCAGCCCCCGCAACCTCTCTGAGCGGCTTCCCAGACGCTATCGTCCTTCTGCTAGAGGAGGGAAAGGGAGAAATTCTCATTCCGTTCTGAAAGGCGGTTTGCCTTCAGGGTTTGAACTCTCGCTGACCTCGCATTGTATCCACCGCCCTCAGAAACTTTCTTTGTTGCCAGAAGTATCTATCTACTCGGAAGAGTGGACGCTCTTCATCTTCTGGTTACAAAGTTCCAATTTCTGAGACCTTTTTAACCATAGTGTTGCATTATTAAGTGGGCACCAAGACTCTGCGGTCCTGTCCTAACTCCCCAGATGGAAAGTGCAATTGATAGATAACACTCAAATCCCTCACATCCTGTCCCTTTTTAAAGTCACCTTCTTTGACATCGAAGGACCAGTTAGATACCCAGAGACGACTGTATGTCTTGTCATTGTTGTTTACACCTAAGCAAGACAGGCCCATGATCTGACACACTGTACACAGTCTCTACAGAAGGTCCAGGTCTCCTCAGAGGCTAATGAATAGAGAATGCCTAAGAGGAACACAGGTTTTTAAGGTCAGAGCCAATCCCTGATTACTAACAAGCTAGACTTGGCTACCCATCCACCGCATGCCAATTAAAGAAGACAAGTAATAGTGAGAAGCAGAAAAAGATGTACCCAACATGGTCACATTAGAAAGAAAAAGAAATCCACTAACTATCCCACGGGCAGTCATTACACGGAGTCCATCTTCAGGACTGTGGCATGGGTTTCAGTTTAAGTAGCAAGCAGGAGGCATGCATCATGGCTTGGTTCTGCCCATTGTACCAGTATTGTGTTGGCTCCAGCATCTGCTGCAAGATGATCTAAAAAGTTGTCAAAACTGCGAGAAAATCTTTGTCTAGATGCAGACTCCCCATCTGGTTGGACCTCAGCTTTAGCCATCTTTTTGTCTTCCATCACGGGATTCCAGTGGATGTGGCAATGGGGATGAGGGTGGGGATACTGGTGCCTCTCAAGAATATCCTCTTACTGGGCAGTTAGTGCAAGGGGATGAGTAGGTGCAGGAGGGAGCCATGTGCCCTGTGAAGTACATTTGTCATCCGTTAGAGACGGGAAAGATGGACATGGACCATTCTCGCTTCTGACCCATACAGATATATCTCCACAATAATTTCATTTCCCAACTGGGTGGGCTTGTTTTTTTATTTATTTTATCATAAATTACCTTAGCCATGAAGACACTCGCAACCTCTCACTCTACTGCGTTCTGGCAAAAGAGCACATCACTACAGGGTCCAGAGAAAGAAACGGGGTGTGAAGGTCGCCCTCGGCCTTCCAGGCTCCCATTTTATTTCTTTAGCCCTGAGTTAACACCCATTTCCCTGTTTGCTTCTCATTGCTTCTTAGCTTCAACAAACTTTCTTTTTTTTCTTTCTTTTTTGATACAGGGTTTCTCTGTGTATCTTTGGCTGTCCTGGGACTTACTTTATGACCATGCTGGCCTTGAAGTCACAGAAATCTGCCTTCCCGAGTCCTGGGATTAAAGGTCTGCACCATCATCACCTGACTCAACGGATTTTTCAAATACCACATTTTGAATTGTGTGGTGATTTTTTTTTAAACCATAGGATTTACTATGCAGAAACCAAGTATGTATCATTCACTGATGGCTCTGTCTTGGAAGACAGATAAATACATCTTGCTATGAGTCCACCCCTCCCAAATGTGCTGTTGTTTAATACCCTCTGCATGCTACTAAGAGAATAGGAATTTACACCACTGGGTGAGTGTCTAGGGGTCGAAACTTGGGGAGACCATGGGGTACAGAAGCTTTGGAAGAAGAGAGGGTACCCAGAGGAGAGACACAGGCTCACGCCCTGTTTCCTGCCTAGCAGTCCCCTGCCTCAGCCTCCAGGCTTCCCAGGCCTGAGGCCACTACCAGGTGTTCTCCCTTAGCCTTGGGCTGCAGCAGCAGAAAAACCAAACCAGGCCTTTAAATCACTCAGCGTGTGGCCTATTGTTAGTAACCACAAACAGACTG
The DNA here is from genome assembly GCA_004026605.1 of Ondatra zibethicus. Taxonomy (NCBI): domain Eukaryota; kingdom Metazoa; phylum Chordata; class Mammalia; order Rodentia; family Cricetidae; genus Ondatra; species Ondatra zibethicus. The sequence continues at coordinate 59,770 of PVIU01002786.1, read as the reverse complement.
AGACAATGAATGTGTGGAGGGGATTTCTGGTAGCAAGTACCTGGCAACATAGGAGTGGCTTAGCAATCAAGTGATAAATTGAGACTGGAAGAAATTTAGAGGAAAAGACACCATGTAAATTAACCAAGCTTTAAATACAGTTCCTCACATCGAGGTGACACCCAACCATCAATTTATTTTCATTGCTACTGCATAACTGTAATCTTGTAACTATTATAAATTGTCATGTAAATATCTAATATGCAGGATAAGCAATGTGCTACCCCTATGAAAGGGTCCTTTGCCCCCCCCCCCCCCCCCCGCCACACACTCACACACCAAAAGGGTTGTGACCCACAGATTGAGAACTGCTGTTCTAAGTAATCTTCAAGAATGTTCTTGGTGAGGCTTTGGAAGATGAGAGTAAGAAACCACTCCCAGGTGGAAAGGAGGGGCTTATGGGAATGGGACAAAAGGTCATCCTCACCCTTGTTACAAAGTCACCATTGTTACAACCTCCCCAGTAACTTAGTAACAGGACCAATGGCCTGAGGCTTGTAGAAGACTGAACTGGAAAGTGGTGCCTAGGGGATTTCAAAACAAAGCATTTAAGTCGTGCCATGGGTCACACTGGCTACTTTTAGAGTCAAGTGAGATTGCCAGGGATGGCGTGGAAAGGTTACAAGTGGAGGGAATCCGCGGAGAATCAGAGGCCAGCAACCCCAGGATCAGGACGTGGTCAGGCTGAGGAGCAAGCCTGGTGCATTCTCGGCCTCACTATCCGGGGCATCTTGGGTTCATTTTCCTGCATTCAGCAGCAAAACAGCCCACAGCAACTGCAACCAGTGTGCAGACTTCGGAGTTTGGAGTGAGAGGCCTGGAGAAGTGCCTAAGAGTAGATATGGCCACCAAGTAGAGCCCCGAGATAACCATTTGTGGCTTTGAAAGGAGACAGACATTTGCTTCCTGTCATATGGTACCACACACTGATATCCTTGAGGCTTTACAAGAGGGCCTTCACCTGGCCTTAGATTTACAGACCCATAAACAGAATAAACCTCTTTTTAAATCTTACCCAGCTGTTGAAACAAAAAGCCAGCCCAAGACCTATTTCAACATCCTCATGGGAAGAAAAAACAGCACTTTATAAAACACAGCTTCTAAACTGCTATCATGGCATGTGTGGTAGTTTGAATGGATTAGGCTCCCATAAGCTCATAGGGAGTGGCACTATTAAGAGGTGTGGCCTTGTTGGAGGGAGTGTGGTCTTGGAGGAGGCTGCATTCAGACCTTGAGGCCGGAGGGCACACCCATGACCCTCTTCACAGCAATAGTAAACCCTAACTAAGACACTCTGCATCCAAATAAAAAGCAAGCTGCAGCATGCATCCGGAAGGAAAAGACTAAAGGATTTCTTGGGATGCTGGCAGCTAATCTAGTGGGGCACAGACACTTCAGGTCCCATGGGAGACGCAAGAAATGAAGCTGGAGAGAACTAGAGGAATCGGCCTAAATCCTGCCCATCACGCATGTGCACACTTGCTTACGCACTGGCCCACACACACTTACATAGATACATGTATGCGTGTATACGTACATGTGCATGGATGCATATGCAAACACACACCCACAGACAGACAGACTTTCAAGAACTGTTTTGCTGTTGGAATGTCCTCAGCCCTGGTGGGGTTGGTGGGGTGCCTGAATTCCAGACGTGGCTCTAGGAGATTCCCTGGCCTGTCAGCCCCACCAGCCATTGTGAGAATCCACCCAAAGGCCTGTGCTCTCACCTCACCCTTCTCTACCTTCAGACACATACAGCTTCTAGGAAGCAAAGCTTTGTAAACTGGTATGATTCGTAGGCAGTTGGCTGCCTAACTGAGTGACATGTCTCAGCCGGCGTGGGTGGCTGACAGGTTAGGTTGAGAAACGAAGAAAAATCCCCCATGGGAAGCTACTTGTTATTTGAAGTCATTATATTTTGCTTGAGAAGATATATTTTGGGTTGAGAGCACTCAGTTATTAAAGGGCTTGCTGCTCAATGCACAGGCAGGAGGGGAGGACCCAAGAGATTCCTAGAGTCCACATTTAAATGATAAACAAGCAAAGAAAGCAGGCACGCTTCTAACCTCAGTGCTGGGGAAGCAGAGGCAGCAGATCCCCGAGGCTTTCTAGCCAGGTAGAGCAGCGTATTTGGTGACGTCTAGGCCAGGGAGAGGCTCTGTCTCCAAAACAAGGTGGATGGCACCTGAAGAATGAGACTGGAGAGTGCCCTCCGCCTCCACACGCGTGCTCGTGTAGGTGTGTTTTCACCCCGACACAGACACACAAGGAAAAGAGGGTCTTCCGTTTGATCAACTACCCAGAAGCGGGCTGAATTTTGTTATGAATTTTAAATCCCCCAACCACCCCTAAAAGCCTGCAGTTCCATCATGTCTTCTGATAGTGTGAATTTCTCATTCTGTGAGGTAATGTTAGTATCTGACCACCAGGTGGCCATCTTTCCCTGCGAGTGTTTTAAATAGAGCCTCCTTCCAACAGCCTTTAGGAGCTCCTTAAGGGAGGTGGCCCTTGGGACCTCCTACAGAAGCAGGGTCTGTAGAAGTGACCTAGCTCTACACCTGTAAGTCCACTCTGCCTAGTCCTAAAGGTCACTCTCCAGTTTCTGGAATACACCTGTCTTGGCAGTGGGCAGCAGGTGTCCCTAGGGAAGAGTAGTTCCAAACCTCAGCTCTACCCTTCAGAATGGGTCAAGTCAGAGGACACACACAGTTCTGGGGACAATTCCTGTCCTCACTCAAAGAACAGCAAGGCCTCCTCTGTTTTAAATCAGTCTTGGCCTAGACAGAATGCAAAACTGACAGATGGAAAAGCAGAAGAAATGAGACAGGCGTCCACGCCGCTGTGTTCCCAACCCAGGTAGGACCTCTGTGTTGACTTGTTCTTACATGGTGATTATAATGACCTTTCACGTGGGAGGAAGGGCAGGCCTAGAGGGGACAAAGGCTGACATGGGAGCCTTCTAGATGACGATATGAAAGGGAGGTGCCTGTGCCTATGGGAACCAAGTACACACATGGAATTATCACAATGCTGGGACAATAAGGGCAGGGTTCTGTGTGCTACAATAGACCACAGAGTGGTGTAGATGCAAGAGAACACCAAGAGGTAGGAACTGGGGCCGGCACGTGTTCTGTATCAGTCAGGGCCAAGGTGGGGTTTGCACCTCTTCGGAGAGAAGCTGGAAGTTAAACTGCTACTATACACACTATGGCCAGAACCACAGATGTCCAGAGTTCTGACCTTCTCCTTTGACCCCAGGGACCTGCTGCCCATAATGCTATCAGCTTATTAAAACTTGTTTCTGTTTGTCCTGGACACCAAGGCAGCTCCCAGGACCCTTGCATCTGTCATTCGGTTCTCCTGGCTACCCATAAGAAGAATGATCTTCCTTTGCTGGTTGTCACTTTCTACTAGTAGGGGAAAGGTGATTCTCGGGCTCCGAACTGCAAGTTAAGCTGATCTCTCAACCCCAACCCTGTCCTTGTATTGTCTGCTTCGCAATGCTGGGACACGGGATGTGTGCCGTGCAGCTACCTACCACAAAGTGACTGAGTTCCCACCTCCTGCTCCAGTGTGCTCATTTCAGTGTCTGAATCCTCATTCCTGCACCTTGGTAGTGGTGGTTCCTCATGCAGCAATATCTGTATTCCTTATGCAGTGTCTCTTCCACATACCTTGGTTGCCACCAAGAACTCTTTAACTGGACTTAAAACTTTCTCTACAAAATGCAAATCAGGCCTGGTACTGGAAATCTACCCAGGGCTAGTGAACTCACAGATCTCAGAGGGGAACTTACAACTGCCACGTTATTAAACAACAATAATCCCTAACAGCAATCTAAACCTGTGTCCTCACACCCACAGTTAAGTATAAACTTCACCCCCTCATCCAGGACACTTCTCTTTGGAACAGATAGAGACCTGAAAATCACAGTCAATCAAAAGGCAGAGTTACAGAGCCCAGTCCTAACTGCTGCATCTGCAAAACAACCCTCTCGCCTAAGGCTCACAGCAGAAGATGGAGTGGAAAGATCGAAAGGACCAGAGGAAGAGGGAGTTTGCTGTGAGGGTGTCAGAGAAGCTATGCCCATGAAGTCTTAACATGCCTAAACATGACCTGAATAAAAAAAACAACACCGATGTATATACTAATGTGGACCGGGAGAACCCACGAGCCCTCCACCCTACACAAAGGACTACAGGCAACTAAGGAATGTTGAGAGTGGGGAGAACACAGTTATCCAATACCAACCGCCACTGGAAACAATGTACAAGTAATATTATACAGACTTAACAGGTTACATTTAGAAACACACACACAAACACAAGCACACACTCACACACACATACACACATGCATGTAACAACAATTAATGGTGAAAGAGGCCATGAACTTGAAAGAGAGCGAGGAGGGGTATACAGGAATGTTTGGAGAGAGGAAAGGGAATGTGGAGATTATGTAATTATATTACAATTTCAAAAAATAAAAAAGTATATTTAAAATACCTAAGCCCAACCCTGAGGGCTCCTCCTTCAAGCTGCTGAGCATTGGCCTTCTTCCTTCAAGAGTTCCTGCAATGACCCCACGTGAGACATCTTTCTGGCCCTGTCTTGCTTTATCTTTGGTCAATCATGGGGTGCTTTGGGGCCCCTGGCTGACCCTCATGGAGGTTGTGCAGGTGAAAGCGCACATGGTAAAGCTGCAGGGTCTTCAGAGTCTCACCCTTGTGGGGCCATGAGAGGAAGGGTACTATGGCCTTGAATTAGGTTGAAACACATCACAAATCTACATCAAAGCTGAAAGAGCCATGCATGATAGACGTTGTCTCCACTGGTTCAATACTGGAGGAATAGCAGCCAGCTGGAGGACACCAGATCCCACTGGAGTAAAGGCAAGCCTTCTGGCCCTACCCCCACCCCAGCTAGACCCTCAAGTAGCAGATTGGAAGTCCCAGGCTGGGAGAACTTTTAACTGGAAGATAAGAGAGAGAAGGGGCTTGATAAGAGAGACAGGCCTGACCAAGACCTGGAAAGGACTTTGTGTTTTCTCAAAGGGGCTGTAAAGGCCAAGGTCCACACCTGAGATGTCAGCGAAAAGAGATCCCAGTGAAATCCCATGGGAGCGATTTCACATCCTGCTATAGGGATTTGCATTGGTATGGATCTTGGTTTATTGGTACAAATTTAAGGTAAACTTTGTTATATGTATATTTCTGCTCTAAATTAAGGTATTGTATTTGTGTAGCTCATTTAAAAATGAATGTAATGTATAATTAGGAAATATAGGTTAATAGATAATCATATACAATAGTCAAGCTTGCAGTCATGTTAGATTTTTCTAGATGTTCAGAGATGTATTTTTATATGGATAGGCATTCTTCAAACCTTTCAAAGACTACAGAATATAGCATTTAAAGTGTTTTAAGAACTTAGGACTTTTTATGACAATGAGACACATCTGCTCCTGGCAGCACCAATCTACTTCAAGAAGAAGATGAGCATTAAAGAGGCTTTTTATGGAGTTTGCTAGCCATTTGGGCAAGAAGCTGCTCTTGCCTGGCCTGCTTGATGGTATGCTGTGTGAACTGGACATGTGGGACCCACAGAGAAGTGACTGTGGAACTTGCCTAAAGGTGAGATGATCCTTCGGGGTTCCTGCTTCTTGAAAGAGTCTGTTAGACATTCTTCAGGACACAGAAATAAGTGACTGAACTGTCTTTGAAATTTCCTGCTTCATGGAAAAGTCTGCTGGATACTATGGGTCAGTAGGCTGAAGATGGATGCCCCAAAGGTACAGAAGAACTTTGGGTGGCTGTCCAGGCAGTAAGATGTCTCTGTGATGTGGGAGTCCCCTCTGTGTGTTGTGATTACCATTAATGAATAAAGAAACTGCTTTGCAAGGCAGAACTTAGATAGGCAGGGAAAGCTAGGCTGAATGCTGGGAGAAAGAAGGACAGAGTCAGAGAGACGCAATGGAGTTCCCAGAGACAGACGCTGGGAACTTTAGCTGGTAATCAACTGTCACATGGTAATACACAGATCAATAGAAATGGGCTAAATTAATATAAGAGTTAGCCAATAATAAGCTAGAGCTAATGGGCCAAGCAGTGATTTAATTAATACAGTTTCTGTGTGATTATTTTGGGTCTAAGCTAGCCGAGCTCCTGGGAACCAACAAGCAACTCTCTCCTTCTACATCTCGGTCAATTCTAGAGTTTTGGAAGTTGCTTACAATGCACTTCCTGTTTACCTAGTTAACACTACATCCTTCTCGACTCTTTCATGGAGTTGAAGAATTTATAGTTATAGTTGTTGTTTTCCTTAGATATGATAAAAGATAAAGTAGATATAAATATTGTAACTATAATTCTTGCTTGATAACTGTTTTGTTATATGTAATTTTACTATGTTAAAGTTAAAACCTTACTTTTTATTTAAACAGAAAAGGGGAGGTAATGTGGGATTCCCCTCTGTATGCTGTGAATACCATTGGTGAATAAAGAAACTGCCTTGGCCTCATGATAGGGCAGAACTTAGGCAGACCAGGAAAACTAAACTGAATGCTGGGAAAAAGGAGGCAGAGTCAAGGAGAAGCCATGGAACCTCCACCAGAGACAGACATGCCGAAACTTTGTTGGTAGGCTACAACCTCATGATGATGCACAGATTAATGAAGATGGGTTAAATTGAGATGTAAGATAGAAGAGTTAGCAAATAAGAAGCTAGAGCTAATGGGCCAAGCAGTGATTTAAATAATATGGATTCTGTGTGATTATTTTGGGAGGTTAAGCAGCCGGGAGCCAACAAGTGGCCTCCTCACAAGAACATCCATGATGGATACACTGCTTTTCAGTTTTTACCCCCTCCTCACCTCCACCACCTCCCACCTCCCTATACCATCCTCCCTGGTTACCACAAGTATCATGTGTACCCACCTCTCCTCCCTCCAATATACTTAAGACATGACTCTTAGTGAACACCAGAAATATGGTTATTTCTCCAGGTCTTAGCCTTTTCCCTGCCCCACTCCAGGAGGCCACTCTGAAGGACTGCCCAGGGCATGCAGGTGGCACACCTAGCCATCCCAGGAGGGAATCCTCCCAGAATTCCAAGGTCCCCTGGGCAGTCTCCTGGTGTTGGTTCATCTTCTCTGGTTGCTTCCATACAAGGCTGTGCTGGATCCTTCTGGATCTTTCTCTTTGCAGCTCCACCCCTCCCTATACCCATGCATCTCTGAGTCCTGCTGGTGCCATGTCTTCCTCTGCAGACACCACTGTCACCCCCGCACTTGCATACCAGGATGCTTTGCCCTGGATTCCTGGTGGGAGCATTGCTATGTCCTGCCAGCCTGTGCCCTCTTTGCTCACTGTCCTTCACCTTCCAGCCGTGAGCATTGTCTGAGAGACAGAGACCAGACAGGTTCCAGATGCTTCTGCAGCAGACACAAAACCACATTTCCTTCTGGTGAGTCTTCTCTAAGCCAGACTTTCTGTGTATGGTCACTGTCATTCTCCAAATCTTGCCTGCCTGCCTACCCTCAGCCGAGACACGACCAGCCCAGGTCCTCCAGGCCTGCAACCCCAGAAATCTCCCCTGCAGTCTCTGGGTTACATCACCTAAAATAAAGATAAAATGTTCAAAGTAGGTGAGCATGAGAAAGTAGGAACTCACACTTGTGTTCTTTACCGTTGCTCAGAGCCTAAAGTATCATGCAGGGACATCGTGTCTGTGGAATGAATGAATGGATATGCTTGTTTTAGCAACTCTCAGAATGCCTGTGTTGATGCACAATGCGTACTTGGAGGTCAGAGTCAGCAGGTGGCTGATCCTATGTGATTGGCTTTAGGACTTAGTTATCTCCTAGATACCAGCACAGTGTCTTACACACAGCAGGCTTTCTAACGGACCTCACAGGGTACAGTCTCAAGCACAAGTGGGGCCTTCCACCCAGTACACTTTCAGCCCACTTCACCACCCAGTACTTCCAGGTATGTAGGAGGAACCCTGTCTTCCACACTTGGGTGAGACGTCACCATCTCTCTAAAGCATCTCAGGCTCTCTCTTACCACCACCCTTCCCGTTTCCACCTGCCTATCCCCATATGCACTCGAGACCCTGCCTTCCAGAATCTCAGGCACTTGCCTACAATGCTGTAATGGTCTTTGAGTGAGGATGTGCTACCCAGAGCAGCTTCTTCACTGGACCCAGAGCCTGTGCTTTGTTCATCTCTTCTTGCACGTCACCCCAACACTGGAGCAGACATTTACTGAATGGGAACTACGTGCGGAACACCATTAGCACATGGGAACCTGAGCAAGCAAGAAAGGGGCAAGGAATCTCCCCATCTGCGTGGGTTCTCCAGATTCCTACCCATAACTCCTTGTCCCATCTTGTCAGATTCTTGCATTGTCTCTTTGATAGCCAATTTTGCTTCTCCTACCTCAAAATACCCATGCCATCAGCATTTTTCTGGTTCCTTCTGGCATCTGGATGGTTGTGCAACTAGTTGTGAGGTGGTGTGCAAATGAAGTCAGAGACGCTGCCCTCTGAACCCATCGGAGATGGTTCAGGACTCTTCCAGTCCTATGCAAGCCTTGGGGTGTAGATGCTGTTATGTTAGATGCCATGCACAGGAAGTGGCTTTGCCAGGTACTTTTTTAAAATGACCATACCAGTGTTCCTCGTGTGCACAATGTCATCATCCCCAAAGCCGGAGTCCCAGACTGTCCACCACTACTCTCAAACATACTGAAATTGATCCTTAACCCCTGTGTCCAATTCTACCTCTATTCATACAAGGCCAAGGACATTGCATTAGCCAAGACATGTCTAGGTCTTGCCTCTCTCAGCTGCCTGCCTGCTTACCTGTCATCTGTGCTCCCTGTGCAGGAGCCGTCATGTACATTCCTTCCATACACCATATATGGTTGTAAGAGAAAACTCACCAGAGCCTTAGGACAACCGCAAGCTGCCTCTGGGAATATTCCAAGGAAACAAAGAGCTGCTCCCACAGGGAGGGCCCTGTCTGTGATCCCTGTGTCTCGTCACGGAAAGGGAACATCTTTGCTGACTGAATCAGAACATCGCTAAGCTGACCTTACTGTGAGACAGATCCCACAACACCACTCTGTGGTCACTGACACAGGGGCTGACGGATTCCATTCAATGTCCCCCACACAACAGCCCTTTGATGTCTTTGGTCCCATCTGAGGAAATATCTGTCTACATTTGTGAACCTAGATGTAGGTTTGCTTCTCATGGGAGTCTTCTAGAAGAGTGTAGGAGATGTGTACCAGCTGGAAAGTGTCTCCAAGGGTCCCGTGCTATCAGCGTTTGCAAGCTATAAATTCTCATTCTCCACCGGGGTATCTAAAGTACGATTAATAAAAACTCAGGGTCAGAAATTGGGGTTCAACCTGAAGATCTGAAAAACAAAGCAACCAGCCACTGGCTTTTACCTCCACCTCAGTCTGAAAATGGTGATCCTGCCTCCAGGAATCTCAGAATGAGACTGTCTGAGAGCTGTCTCCCTCCTGTATTAAATTCGTCTCTAGGGTTGGGATTAAAGGCGTGTACCACTGGTATTAAAGGCATGTACCACCTGGTTTCTATGGCAACTAGGGTGGCTACTGGGATTAAAGGTGTGTGTCATTGTGGCTACTGGGATTAAAGGTGTGTGTTACCATAACCTGGTCTGTAAGGCTGGCCAGTGGGACTGTCTTACTCTCAGATCTTCAGGCAGGCTTTATTTATTAAAATACATTTGAAATGCCACTACAGGTATCCTAGACTTGACATGCCTCTACATGTAACTACATCCCTGTTTGTTTCAGCCAGCCCCTGAGACTGAGACCTCCCACACAACTCTCTTCCTACGTGGACAATCATGTCCAGCTTCTTGGGGCAGCTGTTTAAGAAGAGAAACAGCCTGTGCAGCCCTGACCTTGTCTTAAAACCAGCAGTGCCAACTCCTGTCCCAATGCCCTGCATGTGCCAAGCACATCAAAACAAAGTGTTTCCAAATATATGTCCACAATGTCTTCCATGGATTAAGAAAGGAAACCCTAAAATTTGAAAACCATCAGTGACTCTTTTCATGCCTGCCTGTCCTCTCCTTCCCAGTACAAGTGTGTCCCCTCTTCGCTGCCCACCATGTGTCCTGCTCGTGAAGACCCTTGCCCTGGCCTTCACTCCCCCTGGCTTCTTTGTGTAAATGGAGGCAAAGTTTTTCTTTTGTCCTGACTACCTGATCCCAAATAAACACACAGAAGCTTATGTTAATTACAAAATGCTTGACCGATTGCTCAGGCTTATAACTAACTAGCTCTTACATTTAAATTAACCCATTTCCACTAATCTATGTATTGCCACATCACTCATGGCTTCCCTGTCCTCTAGCATCTTACTTCTTGGGTAGATCTCTGGGGTCTCTATCTGACTCTGCCCTTCTCTATTTTTTTTTCAGTTTGGCTTTCTCTAGCCTTATTATACTTTGCTATAGGACAAATCTGCTTTATTATTAACCAATCAGAGTAATACATATTCACAGCATACATAAGGATTAGTCCACAGCACCTTTTCCTTCCCCTGACCTCTGATCTCATGCCATACATGTCCCTGTTCGAACGCTACCCTGTCAGAGAGCTTCCTGGCATGCTGTTCATCCCATCCCGTCTCTGACTCTCAGTTGCCATTCCCAGCAGACGGTGCCTACACATTTTCTCACAGCCTCTCTCTCCCCAGGAGTGGGGGCTTCCATGAGGATAACCCATGTCTTTCCTTATTGCCTTATCCCAGGGGCTGACATCATTCCCCACACATGACAATCATTCAAAAAACAGTTGTTGAAAGAAGCAAGATTGAAGGAATTAGTGGAAACGTTCCAGCTGGTATCTGAAGAAGATCACAACTCGGGGAGAAGGGGAATGAAAAAGCTAAGCAATGCTGTACCTTGACACTGGCCCTGAGGACTGGAAAACTTAGGACCACAGAAAAGTGCACATGTGAGCATCTAGAAAACTTTTACTGATAATCCAAAAACTTAGGGGGGGGGATCAAGATGTCCTTTAGAAGGTGAATTAACAGAGGAACATCCCCACAATGGAATATTACTGAACACTAAAGAGAAATGAGCAACCAATCATTAAAGTGTATGGGAGGGTGGGCTTTAAATGCTGATTCATCCATGAAAGAAGCCCATGCGATAAGGCTGCCTGCTCTGTGAGCCATGGCAGCTGGGAAAGGCGGAACTATGGAGTTACTGAGGAGGTCCCGGGACTCCAGGGAAGAAGCAGCAAATAGGAGAGCAGAGGGGAGGTTCACAGCAAGGCAGCTGTTCTTGCGACTGCGTGATGGACAGAGATACAGCTTTAAAACCCACAGAACGCACAACTCAAGAATGAAGCCTAATGTGGACTGCTAGCCTCCACTAAGCAAGCATGACTCAGCACTTGTGGGAGTCAGCAGGACTGGGGAGCTGCACACAGGCAGAGAAAGGAATGCATGGGGAAAAATTTCTCTTTACTGATACTTGCTTTTTAAAATAAGCATAAACCCTTTGAAAAAGTCTACTGGAAAAACAAACAAGGATAAAGTGTTGGAGCGACAGCAGCCTCTGAGTCTGGGGCCGTTTGGTGTGCTGGAGTCAAAGCAGTTGGCAAGGGTCTCGAGAGAGCAAGGGGCAAAGGCTACGTGCATGGGATAACTGAGGTGAGAGGCGGGCACAGGTCAGGTTGGACAGGCATTCACAAGCTGAGGTAGAGAAGTTTCTTAAAATTGAGTTTAGGAATGAAATAGTATTGACATGGGAACAATGATTAACGTGGTTGTCCTAGGAGGTTGATAGGGAGACAACAGTAGAGAAGGCAGAGAGGCTGTCCCGTGGCCATAATGCTGACATCAGGGGATCCTTGACCGCTGTCCACACAGGGGAACAAGAAGGAAGAAGACCCAGTGTGAAGAGATGCCATTAAGGCTGGCAAGAGTGATTGGGAGGGTTGGTGGGCTTAGGGAAAGGAAGGGATTGTCCTGGCTCCTGGGAGTCTAGCTTGAACCATGTGAAGGGAAGGGTGGGGGTGTCACTTCCTGGGTAGACTGTTGACTTTAATCTCATAGAGATGGCAGGGCCCAATCAAGCAGACACATAATGGCTACTTGGCATTCCTAGTTTCACTGATATTTTAACATTTATTTATTCATTTGCGCATATTTGCCTATGTGTGTGCGCGAGGGAGGGTGGTGTGCACATGTCATAGCACATTCATGGGGATCAGAAGACAGACTGCTGGAGTTGGTTCTCTTCCTCCAGTATGTGGGTGTAGTGATAGTTTGTGTTTTAACAAATAAAGCTTACCTGAAGATCAGAGCGCAGAGCTCAGCCACTAGAGGTGGGCGGTGGTGGCTCACACCTTTAATCCCAGCACTCAGGAGACAGAGGCAGAGGGATCTCGGTTAGTTCAGGGCCACCCTGGGCTACACAAGATTGAATCTGTCTAAAAGCGAAACAGAGTTCACACAAAAGTGATCCTAGCACTTGGGATCACACACCTTTAATCCCAGCACTAGGGAGGTGGAGACAGGAGTGATATGGCTGGGTAAAGAGAGGAATATAAGGTGGGAGGAGACAGGGACAGTGCAGTCTGAGGATTGGTGGAGACAGCTGCAGTCTGAGGATTGGTGGAGACAGCTGCAGTCTGAGGTTTGGTGGAGAATGATAGATGCAGTCTGAAGACAGGGTCACCCCTTCAGTCTGAGCATTGGTAGAGGTAAAAGAACTCTCTCATGGCTGGACTCTCTGCTTCTCTGGTCTTCAGCATTAACCCCTGTATCTGACTCTGGGGTATTATCAGTAAAACCAACTAGAATTTGTGCTACACCTGTACACCAAGTAGAATTCGAGCTACATGTGGGTCCTGAGGATTGAACTCAAATCATTAGGTCTGGTGCCCAGCACCTCTGTAGAATATTCCTTTACACTGTGTGAATATAGGCTTAGGCTTAGGGTTAGGGTTAGGGTTAGGGCTTGGTTAGGGTTAAGGTTAGGGTTAGGGGTTTGAGTTAGGGTTAAGGTTAGGGTTGGAGGATTAGGGTTAAGGAGAAGAAAATGCTAATTATCTTGAATGGGTCATGACCCAACTTGTATATAAAATTACCACACTGTTCTATATACATATGCATCATTTTTATTATCTGTCAATTATTTGAGCAAAACCTGGTGTAACTAGAATTTAGATACAAGTTATACTTTGATGATTAGACATTCACAGGACAAAACATGTCTTGCTGACTGTGTACCTAGCAGTTCACAGATGAGCCATGTAGCCCTCAGTAGCAGTGGAACTTATAGCTTCTTCCTCTGGACAAAAACGAGGTCTTTACACAGGCAGAATGTGGTATCTCTATTCCTGCCTTCAGCTTTCCTGAGTATTGGAGTGCAGTCTCTGCTCCTTCACTCTTGTCAGGGCAGAGATAGGCAGCGAAAACTGGACTGAATGCTGGGAGAAAGAAGGGCAGAGTCAAGAGATGTCATGGATCCATCACCAGAGATACACGTGCTGGTACTTTGCTGGTAGGCCATGACCTCATGGTGATACACAGATTATAGAAATCAGTTAGATCAAGATGTAAGAGTTAGTCAATAAGAAGCTAGAGCTAATGGGCCAAGCAGTGATTTAATTAATACAGTTTCTGTGAGATTATTTCGGTTCTGGGCGGCCAGGACAAATAAGCAGTTCCCTGAAACACTCACTTTCTGAGAGCTCAGTCCCCCAGAATAGCTCTCAGGGGCTCTGTCTGGTACCCAAGTAGAGAGCACCCCACCGCTTTTCTGACTATCGATCAGCAGTCCCAGTGCCTGCCCTCAGCTGTGTCTGTTGAATGGCTAAGGGACTGTGCTCCTTGAATTTGTCCTGAGCATGGCCTGGTATTCTTTCTCTAGGAGTTTCATCTGAGCGTTGGTCTTGTTCTCCAAACCTTTCTCCTTCTGGGGACTAATATTCAGTTTCCTTGTCAATCCCTTCCTCATTTCTTTTCACATTCTTCTGGATGCCCTGCCTTCCTTCTGCCAGCATCCCCTCGCTCTTGGCTCCTGTGTACCCATTCAGAGGGACTTTCTCACTTTGGTACCACCCAGAAGAGCAGGCACATTCCTTAAAGAGTCGTGAAGAACTCAGGCTGTCCAACCCTAACATCTCTCTCACTGCTATCGGACAAAGGCCTGCTGCTGCATGAAAGGAGTCCTGCCCGCCCACTCCATCTCTGGACCTTTATTCCCTAACAGTGAGTAGGTCCCATCACCTCTCAACCACCCATCCTGACATGGAGGCTACTGACATGCATTCTTCTGTAGAACCCCTTCATGGAGCGCTCTGTCTGTCTGTCTCATCCAACCAAACCTTGCCTCCTCCAACTTCCTGCCCAAGCCCAGTATTTCCTATGATTTATGCTGCATTAATCTAACTCAGAGTACTCACTCTGCCCTATTAACCAAGGTAGAGTTTAGAATACAACAGAATCATGTAATCTATCTCACACACACACCCCTCCCCCTGCTCTCTTAAGCTCTCCTACACTCTTCAATCTGTAGGTCATAAATCCCAAGCACTACATTTCACCACTGGATCTACTCAAATGTATATTACACATCAATTCACAATGCAGGGTTTAATCCATAATCATTTAGCTGAAACACTTGGGACTAGTAGGCAGGGGCTATGTCTTAAGTGCAGCCCTTGAGGGTGGCGTGAAATACTTTATGTTGTAACATTGGCTAGTCATGCGTGTATTGTGCTGCATAAAACCTCCCGGTATCCACTTGTGTTTCAGATTCTCTGCCCCAAACCAGGGGGTAAGTATGTTGACTCACAGCTCTGGAATCCCCCAGAGCACTGGGGTGTTTGTAAAGCGTTTGCTTTCCACGGGAAAACAGCAACGTGACCAGCACGGGGTCATGTTCTTTGCAAAGAAGGTTTGGCTCACAGATCTCAGATTTGACAAGAGCAAAAAGAATCCAATCCACTTTAAACTTGACAAACATGATCTATCATCCTTGAACCAAGTGGTAGTGATTTAGAAGGAGAAGGAAAAACCTTTCTGGCAGCCAGAGTTTATGTTTTCAGTTCCCCGGTCTGAAGGCCTTCCCATGTTTCTTTTTCAGGGGAAATGTCCAATTCCCACTAGATCCGATCAAACTCTCATGTATTGTACAACTCCCTCACCTAAAAACCCCCGCAGGGAAGAAAAGTTCGTGTTGAGACCCTACTGTTTCTGTTCAACTGTTACTCATTGAATAACCATTGACTTCAGATCTGCCCATAGACAGCCACTGCCCCAGGATGTGGAGCTGGAGGAGACGCAGTTCCGTACTCCCAGCTCCAGGAGTGATGCAGTCCAAGGAGATGCAATCTCTTCTCCCAGTGTGATGGGAGTGAGAAGAAATACGCATCTCCAAGTGTGATGCAGGCCGAGGAGACGAGCGCTCTTCTCCGGGTGTAATGGGAGCAGAGGAGAAGCATTTCTGCATCCTGGCGTGATGGAAGCTGGGGAGGAGCACTCCAGCATCCCGCAGGGATGAGCCAGAGGAGGCACAGTTTCACCTCCAGGTCACTACAGCCTGACTAAGTGAGCCTAGATCAAGTGTGGTGGCCGCCATATGGCACATGAGCAGAGGCACAGCAGGGTTGGTTTCCGTTAAGGATTCAGGAAAGCCTCCCGAGGGATGTGACATCGGGAGCCTCCCAGGAACAGTGCTATTGTTATTAGGGACAGGCATTCTCCAAAGGAAGGCAACAGTTTTGGCAAAGGTACATGACTGAGTCCTGGCCTCATAAAGACAGGTGAGAAGTAACATGGCTAGAAGGGAGGTTGTCCATGGGGTGATGAGGAAATACTACCCAAAAGGTGGATTCGGGAAGTCTAGAAATTCCAAAGAAGACCTCGGCATCAAGAACACCATATTTGTGTGTTCTAACTATTTGGATGTTCAAAGTCAAGAGCTCTAGGGATGGCTTCCTTCTCTTTTCCTGTGGGGGACACAAATACCATTTGAAACCCAAAGCTGCCCACAAATGTATGTACACACACACACACACACACACACACACACACACACACACACACACACGTGCAGACTCAGCAAAGCATTACAGGAAAAAACTAGCAACCTTGTATTCACCGTCTAGAAATACCAGGGGGCAGTGTGGTCTTATGTAACTATTTAGTACACAGTCCCCTACTGTGACTTTAGCCAGATACTCAATGTCTGGGAAGGTCTATATCGATTCATTCAAAAAATGGGGCAGCAAGTCCTTGCACTGTGCTATGGTGTGCATACACAGTGGTCCTGGCAGATTGCAGGCAGGGATTCTGAGTGATGGATGTGGAACTTTGGAGACATCGTGTTTGCAAGTCTGGGGCTCATCCATTTTTCTGCACTCCCCTTTCCCAGGCTGAGATCCTGTTAGAAGCAGCCCAACACAGACAGCTAATGCACTCCTTAGTGTTCCAAGTTAAAAAGAAGTTATCTGGGTATAGTGGCTGGTGACTGCAATTCCAGGATCAGGAGGACTAAAGCAAGAGGGTTGCACAAAATTCGAGGGCAGCCTGGGCTACACTGTTTTGGGATAGCCAAGGTGACATAATGAGAGCTCATCTCAAAAAAAAAACCCCACAAAATAAATAAATAAATAAATAAGCAATAAAAACAAAGCAGTTAAGCATGGTATCTGTGAACTCCAACAAACCATTCACCAGGAAATGTCTCTCTGGCTGAGCACTAAGCACGGTCTCAGGCGGACGCTGGATAACAGCTGCTCCCGCTATCCATGTTCATCCTCTATCCTTGTATGGCGGAGGAGACTTGGAAGATTCGATCAGGCTGAAAATCACGGACTAGAAGGTCTAGTCTTGCTTATTGGGTCTGCAATGCAATCATAAGCATTCACATAATAGGTACTGGGTCAGGTCAGTGCAGAAATCAAGAGGTGTGCAGACCAAGGCAGAGATGGGGTGAAACTTTTGTAGATGGAGGGAGAGGGGACAGGCCAGGGAATGCAGTAGTCGATGCAGCTGGTGAAGCCTGGAATGCCTTCTCCTCTAAGTCTGCATAGAACGGACCAGTGATTCCTGGACTTCAGTCCCTGAAGCTGACCCTCAAGGGACACAGAGCAAAGACATTTGTGCTGTGTTAGGCCACCAGGCTTGTGGCAATGTAACCGAGCAGCCAAATGAATCAGATACATTCATTTTGTTCCGTGTCTACGCAGTTCACACAGATATAGGATCTGCTCTCTACATTTTTTTGCAAAGGTTAAGTGAGTTAATTCATATAAAGTATACAGATTTGAGTTAGGGTGCCACTTTCATGCCTGGTGCCTACAGAGATCAGCGGAAAGTGTTCATCCCTGGAACTGGAGTCACAGAAGGCTGAAAGCCATCGTATGAGTCCTGAGACTCCAACTGGGTCCTCTGCAAGAGCGCCAGTGTTCTTAGCCACTGAGCCATTCCTCCAGCCTCCCTTTTTCTCCATAAAAATATCTTTAGAAAAGTATCTTTAACATCATCATAGCTGCCTTTCCTCCCTGTCTGAGGACATTACCGGACGGATTCCTAGAAGCTCAATGACAGTTACAGGGAAGAAGCACTCGTTTCAGACAGCGGTACATGCTTGCCGGGTATCTAAGTTCTTCCTTGAAAAGTTGAAAAAAAACGAAGTCTCTCTCGTGGGACACAGAGAGCCCATGTGGATGACACGTTCGTCTCGTGCAGAAGATGCTCAGTGGCCTGGGAGGCTGACTGTGGAGGGTGTGGGTGAAAGTCCTCACAGAGGACCCTAGAGGAGGCTGCTGAGGATGCACACGCTGCCCGGCCTCATCTGATCCTGTGCATAACCAGCCAGCCCAGCGTGAAGGTTATGGTTCGTGTCCTTAGATCCTCACCAACAAATGTGTCACCATCTCCCTTCTGCTTTTAAAGAAATTTGCATGCGCTTATTGGCCATGTAGTCTAGTCACTTCGCCTGTTTGTGTCCTCTGTCCACTTTCCTTCTGGGGAACTCAGCTTCACTCTGTCATTATAATTAATCTTCTCTGCATGTTGCAAATGTTCTAAATTTTCCATGGTCACTTTAGATCTATGCTTTTCTCCAATGCAGACATTTACTTACATCCAGTATAAATCTATCAAACCCATCGGCATTTTTATTTATGGTTTTAATTCTTGGATTATGTAGAAATACCCTTTCTTAACCCCAGCACTGAAGGCTCATCTATACTTTTCTTCTACTATATTTGGAGGCAGTTACTCTGTACTTTGATAATGAGTGACGATTAGGAAATAGCCCCCCCCCCCCAGAGAACTGGCTGTTCTTCTCCATCCTGATCGCTGAAGAATAATTTGTCTTTCCCATCATCTTGTTCGTATGTGAAGTCGTGAGGATCCTAGTCTTCCCAGACTGTCTGTTCTACGTCTGCCTGTTATCTTGGCTGAAGGCCACACAATGTAAATTACTGCTGATTTATATTATAGTTCTTTATCTGGAAAAGCGGGCCTCCTTTATAAGTCTTTTATTTGCAAATAGATTACTTTTATGGAACAAGGTACTGTTTAAAGGCAGTGAGTTGTCATTTGGAGGCTAAGTATTTTTCAACTAAAAAGATATCATTCTCAGTGAAATACTCTGTTATTTATATTTGCCTATTTCTTAGTCATTCGGTTCCACATTTAGTTTGATTCCCCAGAGGGCAGAGCTGCCATTGTCACTATTCCTTCCAGCGCTGATTTTCCTGTGCCCACAGATCATGAGACCGTCCTAAACACAGGGCTCATCTGGATGCTCCGGGTGGTAGACAGCATGTAGACAGTCAGGTTCACGATACAGCAAAGTCAGATGCCTTAGGACATCATGGATCTTTGTGATTTGGTGTTACAAGTCACTGAGCCAGATTTCCCCGAGTGGTTTCAGAGGCCCTTCTGGTGCCATGCAGAGCACCTGAAGGAACACGCCATGAGGCTGGATCCAGATGGGCTGGAGAGTGCCACGTGCAGACCGAGCAGGCTTTCCCTATCGCAGTACCCTGACTACTGTCATCCCATGGGGACAGCTAGTCAGTGGCACCTCTGAGGCTCATCAGGCAGCATCTTATGGAAGACCAGGATCCTGTAGCAATTCTATCCAGTTGTGGAAAAGGCACAATGTCCCTAGTGATGAAATACCCTCAGCTATAATCGCGGATACAGCAGTCGGAGCGGGAGTGGCTCCACCCCAGATGGCGGTATCCTCGCTTATCAGTGGCTTCTGTGTGTTCACCAGGAAGGAGTGGAGGGCAAGGGTTGGCAGTGCAGATTAGAAGGTTCAAGCTGAGGATGCTGACAGTCTCTCACTCTGGGGCAGTCAGGGCTATTCAGGGATTTGCTGATACTGATTGTTTGCCTTTGCTGTGGAAAGGCCCCCTGTTTTCTCTTCATGTCTGTGAAGTACACCAGCAAGCTCACCCTTGCTCACCCTTCCCAGTGCTGTGACCCTTTAATACAGTTCCTCATGGTGAAGTGTCCCCCAACCATACAACTGTTTTCATTGCTAGTTTATAACTAATTTTGCTACTGTTATGGTTCATAGTGTTTTCTGATGGTCTTAGGCAACTCCTGTGAACAAAGGGGTCACGACTCACAGGTTGAGAACCACTGCTCTAGACTTTCCTTTTGCTTTGATGTTGATAGGTGTGTCACCTGTGATCTGCAAGTGGACTGATGGGGTGCACCGAAGCCCCAGGTCAGTGAGCAGGATGCTGACCATCTGAGAATGTCTCCCCTGACCCTGCCGGGAGGGCTTCCTTGCTGCCTGTCCCCTTCTGCTCTTGGAACCAAATGAGTATGCACGCTGGGGATGGAATGGCTTGCAGGATCTGCTTTAAGCTTTGCTGTTCACAGTTGATAGGACACTCTGTATACCCGGGCAAGGGGACTTAAACAATAACCACAGTACCAAGAGACACTAATGTAATTCACCTTTTGTTCACCCGCATGAGCAAAGATACCACCATCCCCAGCTCCCCAGTTGAGACATTCTGACGCGGTTGTCACATCGTTGCTGTGTGCCATTGATTTCCCAGTCTGCCCTGATCTCATTCTCTGGGATCTTAATCACAAGTTTGCAAAAGTCTCTGGGTTTGAACAGTTGTTAGCGAAATTCTAGCCAGTAGAAAATGGCAGCCAAATCAGACTCCCCTGGCGCTGATTGGCTGTATGCTCTCTGTTTGCGGCAGCGTTGGGAATGAGCGCAGGAGATATGCTAAGGGCTGTGTCCGTTAGAACTCTATCCTTAGTCCTCCCTGCAGAAGCCATCAGTTTCTACACGACTGGAGGAAGTTGTGAGTCCCCCCCGTTCATGAGACACGGCTGAGTTAACCTGGCCAGAAAAGAGAAGGCCCCCTGCGCTGTTACTAGATTCCAGGCTGGTCACCAGCAGGATCCCAGAGCAGCTGTCCTTTTAGGGAACTGATGTCATTGATAACACCAAGCCCAGGGACACAGGCCCGTGTTCATATCATCAAGCTGCCTGGGCTTAATTTCCAGCCACCTCCCCACTGTCCCATTGAGGAGCATTGAGAGCCAAACCCACTCACCCTTTCCACCTCTTGCAGGCGTTTGGAGCAGTTTAATGCCTGTCCTGTGAGGAGACAGGGATAGTGAACAGGAATAAGCAGAGAGTGATGAGAAAGAAGGATTAGTAGTTGGAAGAGAAAGGCGAGATAATAAAAGTGTGATTTAAAACATCATACTTGTACGATTACCAGGATAAGGCCTGCTTAGCAGGGAATCTAAATTTAGTTCACTGCTGATCGTCCACTGTGAGAAATAAAACCAAAGGAGATCTAAGGGGTCATTCTAGAACTCTAACAGGTCAGGATATGGGAAAGAAAGTGGGGAGACAGTTACTCAAGAGTCTCCTGCTCCCTAAGTGTGCCTGACCCCTGCTGCGGTCTGAACTCAGGTGCTGGCCTGGACTCCCCCACAGCTTCTGGTCTGCTTCTATTACAACGTCTACTCTTGTCAATAGACCTTAACTCTCAGTGCTGGACACTGAGCCAGTGCTTCAGGCCATGCCCTGACTTGCTTGAAACTGCACTATATCCCTGGGGACCTGGAACTCACCACCTCCAACACATCCTGAGCACTGCCAGAAATACACTCTTCTCCTAAGCAGCACCATCACCTGTTAGACGTGTTGTGACTCACGCCCAGAGCTCTGTTTCACCGCCAGATCTCACACACCTGTCTCTTCCCTTTTGCGCAGGCTGCTTCTTTCCTGGAAATACTCAAAGTTCCTCTCTATCCCCCCACCCATCCCTACTATCGCCTATTCTCACAGGTGCCAGAGGAAAAGATTAAATGTCTGAGAAGCATCATGTATGTCCTCACTCAAAGTGCTCTGTAACATGAGGGCCTGCTTGTTGGGGTTTCTGTCCTGCCCAGTTCCCACAGCTGGTAACCCCAAAGAAAATCACACAGAGGTCTCCAGAAGATTATAAACTGATTGGCCCGTTAGCTCAGGCTTCGTATTAGCTCTTATAACTTATATAGCCCATTCATTATTCTAGTATATGTTAACAACATGGCTTGGTACCTTTTTCAGCGGGGCAGGTCACATCTTGCTTCTTAGGTGGTTGAGACAGGACTGCGGAAAGAGCTTCCTTCTTCCCAGAATTCTCCTGTCCTCATTGTCCCGCCTCTACTTCCTGTCTGGTTGTCCTGCCCATACTTCCTGCCTGGCTACTGGCCAATCAGCGTTTATTTAAAACATAATTGACAGAAGTCCTCCAATGGCTTTCTATAGTGCTTCAATTCAAGGGCTAATATTCTGAGCTCCGTAGAACCCACATTCTCTGGTGCCAGTTCTTGCTGCTGCCCACCTCCAGAGTGCTCTTTTTCTTGAGTCTGGAGAAACACAAACTTAATGAAAACAAAACACCATTAAAATGCCTAGTGCCTCAGTCATATGCTGTGCAAGGGGTGCACAGAGGCCGAGGATCCCTAATTGCCGATCCCTGAGCTTATCTTCTAAGACGAGGAGGGGTTACCAAGAAAAGATGGGCTGTAGAAGGTCATGGAGTGAGTCTAGCAAGCACTGTGAAAATAAACACAGATGTAAGGGACTTAGCAGAGATGGGAGGCTCCAAGGCTTGCCCGTTCTTCTTTCTTTTCTTCTTTGCATGCTTTGTTTAAAAGAAAGAAGCAATAAACTTGTCATTTAAATTCCCAGACTGACATGACTGAGGGATCCCACAGTGAAATATCGGTCCTATTGGGTACAGTTAATGCTGCCTGGAGGGCAACTAGAGACTGTGTAAGGCAGAGCAAGCTTTTGCCTTAGTCCATTTGTGGTGCTATCCCAAAGTACTTGGTTCAGAGAAATAAGAAGAACAGAAATTGATTTTCTCAGAACTTTAGAGATCGGGAAGTCTAAGGCCATGGTTCAGTGTCACGTGCTTTCCTTCCAAGCCGGCTCCTTGTTGATGCACCCTCTGTGGGAGATGGATCCTGTGAGTTTACGTGGTTAAAAAAAAAAAAAGCCTGAGTTAGTCCCTCTGGTCCTTTCTTAAAACACTAATCTAATCAAGTCATTTAGTCAACGTATTAATTCCTTTATCGCTGCTGTGAACAAATGCCCTGGAAAGATCCCCTCAAGGGGGAGGTAATTGTCACAGCTCGCAGTTTCAGAGATGCCCTGGAGGAGGGGGGTATGGAGAAACTCTGTGGTTTCCAGGAGCATGCAGAGAATTTACCTGTATGCACTGGCAGGTTCTACCCTTTCTTTACCTCCTCTTACCCCATCCAGGGCTGTGGGACGGTGCTGTTCACACAAAGTCATGTCTTCAGGTCTCCTTCCTTCATCATTTTTTTTTCTGGAACCACCTTCAGGGACTGATACAGATGTGGCCAACTGAATACATCTCAGTATGGTCAAGTTGACGATTCAGGATTAACCACCCTGTGGTCCAGAGGATGCTCCAACACTCTTGCCTTTATAGGCACCTCCAGGTGCAGTTAAGGGCTATGGAAAAAGAGATCTGAAATTGGGAGGGGATAATGCTGGGCGAGACACACAGGGAGGTGGAGGAAGGAAATGAGAGAAGATAGGATCACATTTCATTGCATATACGCTTGAAAATTTTCGAAAATAAAAACAGAAAAGAAAAGGTTAGGTATCCTAGTCCCAGCTTTAAGGCCATTCTTCATATGGCCATGGTGGAAACTCTAGCAGGAACAATGGAATGATGGGAAGGTCAGAGTCAACCAAAGCAGGAGCTATGCTAGCATGTATGTAAGCAATATCATCCTAAGACACCAACTGTAGTCTACCCTCTGTGGAGGACATACCTATGCTTTATATGACTGCAGCTTGAGATAGGTTCCGTACACAAACTTGAGGGCTCCCTGTGCCTGCAGTGCCCAGAGCTGAGGCTTCTTGCCTGTTGAGAGTTCACTGGCTTCCTCTCCTACGCCTTCCATGTCAGCTGCTTTCTTGACAGGATATGTGGTCAAGCGGTGAACGCACACACGGGAGAACCTGTCTCCAAGCTTTCCGTTCACTCTGCTTTGTGACCTTACTTTCTGGTTCAGGCTGGCTGGGGACATTTATGCAAATGCTTTATATAGGTCTTTGCTTTCCCTTCAGCACCTGGTAGAATCCTCCCCTGCAGTGAGCATTTCACCTTCAAATGCATGCCTTCTAAAACGGTGCTCTGTGGCTTAAGGCAGCAGAGTGCAGACAGACAGGCTTCTCCGTTGCTCTTGTCCACCTCGGTCTCATTGCCCTCCCTGGACTGCAGGGAGCAGAGAGGACACAGAGGGCTTGCCGACTTCTGCAGGAGCTCCAGAAACAATGGCACAGATAATTCCGGTTCCGGGGACTGGGAGGAGAAGACAGCCATTGTGCAGAAGGAGGAAGCGTTGCCGATTGAGTCTTGTGGGGCCCGATGATGAACATAGGAAGGTGAACTTGACTCAGACAGCAGTCTCTGAGACTGCCACTCAAGACAGAAAAGATGAGGGTGCCTGTAACCAGCTCCCAGCCATGCCTGCCCTGAGCGCATGTTGCACCGGCACAGAGGGAATGCATTTATACAGACCAGAAGCTTCCTTGCCCACCTGCAAAACCAGTTTTCATAGCCATTGGAGGCTGCGATACTTCTCCCACATTCACTGAAATGATACATCCAGCTGCTGTGAGTGGAATGAATGCATGTTGGCAGCTGAGTGCGCTTTAAATTGATATTAATGCCAGGGTTGTTTTCTACAGCTTTTGTTCAGTTTCGTACAACAATAGACCAAAGGCTAGTTTTATGGTACCTGAGCCTAAATCAAACTCACATTTTTTGATGAGTATTTAATTTGGTTTTGGCAGAGACAGTGTGTTTTTCTTGGGCTTTACATCATTTACGAGGTTGCATGGATACATTCTAACAAAACATCATCTATAATCAGATGAGACTCACAGAAGAAAGTGTTGCAGGCCAAGTCCAAATAATCTTAGCCTTTATGGGAATGCTTGTTTGCTATGAGTGATTACGCAAGCATCTGTGTCAACAGTTTCTGAGCTACAGATAGAGATGTTGCTCTCCAGGTTTGTATGAGGCTGCAGTAGGCTTAAGCACTGCTCCTCAGAGCCAAACACACTAATTAATTACATAATTAATTATGATCATTAAAGGTGTGAATACTTGAACAGTATGTGTGTGCATCCACTTAAGAGTTTTGCCTCATTCTTTAGTAAAATTTAATACAGTAGTGTTTGTTCCCTGCTATATCCAGTTATGGAGTCATTTTTAGGGAGGGCAATTTTCTTCTCCCTGTTATACAGAAGCAGATGGTCCCATCTCGCCCTGTAATCTAAGTATCTCCCAGCCTTGGCCCTTCACAGAGACTCCTGTAGATTCTTCGTAGATGTCTTTTGTGATTACTGATGACAGAGTTTTCAAAAACTGGATCCATTGTGAAACACATCCAAGCAGTCAACATCTGCACATAACTGTCCGACACATTGCCACAGCTGTGCTTGTCATGTAGAATGTGATTACAATCACAGGACTTCTGGTCAGTGTCCGTGAGGAGGGGGCAGCGTGTGTGCTGGAAGGGACGTCTTTCTACCCTGGGTTTGCGATCTGCCCTGCTCCTGGATGAGACTGTCTTTCCTCACGTCTACAGAGTGGGTGCTGAGGAGATAAAGCCTGCACACATTGGAGGCTTGATGCTCTCTTCGAATTTAGAGAACAATCCTAAGAGGCTGGTGATCAGAACCCAGACGGTGTCCCTAACCTGGGGTTAGGCTGACACGCCCAGCTCTAATTTTCTGTACTGGGGAAGTCAGGGCAAACACAGCATTGCAATTACATCGGAATCCACCAAAACACACCATTGCTATTGGGATACGCAGCTGTCCCTGGCTGCCTCTGTTTGGTCAGCTGCATCCGCTGTGGGCATGAGAGGCTTTCCAAAACCCTCAGAGGGGGCCAACATGCAGCCTTGAGTCATCGGATCAGCCAGAGACAAATTCCTTGTGTTTAATAAGAGGAACTTTTAAATCAAGTGAGCTTTCTCCCTATCTGCTCCTATTGAATCTGAATCCCTCCTAAGACCCCAGACTGTGGGATGGAAGGCAAAGGGAAGAGGGCAGCCCTGAGTGGTTTAGTCTCAACTTCCTGGGGATTCTTTGCATTACCAAGGGCTACCCTGGAGTGGAGTCCAGTTTCAGATTTTATCTCACTCTGGCCAAACAGTCTTATCTTTTTGTTTCCGTAAACTTGCCTCTTTGTTGGATAGGTTTTAACTTTATGAGGCAAGCTAGGTAGAAAAATAAGGGAAAGGCTCCAACAAACCTAGATACAAATTGTGTAAGTCGAGCAAAGAGCCTTGCTGGATTTCTCTTGCTTACTCAAGGGAACATACCGCTGATGACAGAAGTTTGTAGACTTCCAGGAGGATTTGGGATCAGCTCCCACCTCCTGGACAGCATGCACACCCTGGTCCTCTGGGTTTTCTCCAGTTGAGTTCACTAAAGAGCTGCATAGTGTTCTGAGCTTGGCAGTTTCAACAGGGAAACAATTCATTACCTTTACTGAGAAACCTACAAGTGACGGGAGAGATGATTGGTTTTTATTTTATTTCCGGGTTGGCAAATTGTGCAAGTTCAGTGAGCTGCAGCCATCCTCTATTCCACCCACAGTGTCACAGGGACCCCTCAGCTCCACATTCCTGCCTTAGAACTCAGGGTCCAAACAGAAGCTCAATACAATCATCACAGAAGTAGATTTGTGTGTAATAGTGGAACCTCACTCGTACACTCAGGTTACCCGTGTCTAGTGCAGTTCAACGACACTCAATGGAAAATTCTAGAAATAGACAATTTGTAAGCTTTAAATCACCCACTTGGGGGAAACATGGTGAGATTCAGAGTCATCTCTGTGTGTCCCACTAGGGACATGCATCACCAATGTCCAGTGTGTCTGAGTGCTACCCCTTACCCACTTGCTTGTCACTCAGTAGTCATCTCAATTGTCACATCTGCTGAATGGTATCTCAGGGCTTTTGTTGGACTGATCCTTACTTAAAAAGAGGTTTAGGCCACAAGAGGCTAGCCTTTCAGATCTTCCCTAGAGAAGCCATTAAGTGCCCCTACTAGGTGAAAAGACAGAAGTCTTCAACTTGATAAGGTAAGAAAAGATAATACCTTCCACTTGGGAGATTGAAGAAACAAACAAGAAATTCAGGTTCAGTCTCCCCCAGGGGCACAGTGTATTCTGACCACAGTGTAGATGACTGCTTGCTACATCGGAAAAGTTATGTCGTGTTAGTTCATGCATTAATATATATGAAGGAGACATGACATCTGTGGTTTTGGATGTCCCTTGACATTTTGGAACATACTCCCCAGAACAGGGTATAGGAGTGGTTACTGCACTTGGGACTGCATGGACAAGGGGAAAATAGTGTGTCTGACGAGCTTCTGCCAAGGGCCCTTCTGTGCTCCTACACCACCCAAACCCTCTGGGCTCTTCCTCTGGTGTGTGCAGCTCTGCTGGACAGTACTGAGGGCTTTTCACGGGGACAGCATCTGTCTAGACTGTGCATTAGGAGAAAGGAATGAGTGCTGAGTTCTTCTCTAACTCGAGAAGTCACGACTTCCTTTCAGAAGACAGCACCTTCGCGCCCAAGTCCAGACAGCTTTGGGAGGGCAGAGTAATGGGCAGCAGAACTGAGTGGACTAACCACCGAGATTCCAGACGCTCCTTTGGGAAACTGCTGAACCATGGAAGGTAGGCAGCTCCATCATGCCCCTGTCTCATTCTGGGAGGCACTGCTGTACCTCTTTCGTTTCCTGAGAGCATCAGCCCAACACCTAGTCTCCTCTGACCAGGATGATTTCAACATAGAATTCTGAAAATGGTAAAGCCCAGGACATTGGAGGGTCTTTAATTCAAAGTATTCTATGGTTTCCTGTATGCCTTTTCAGAAATGAAAAGAAAGCAATGGCATTAAGTGCTGTATGTGGGTTTCATTGTACACACACACAGACACACACCCACAGACACAGACACACACAGACACACACACGTGCAGACACACACAAATAGTTCTCTCCCTCACCCTTGGATGCTGTGCTCTAGAACTCTCATGGGAGGCCAAAACTCTAAAACAAGAGTCCCGCATGGCCTGTCCTTTCTATGCATACACACCAAAGCACAATTCCATGAGAATGCACCATTATGTAGAAGGACGCTTAAAAGAAATCCCACACTAGCTCAGAATTGAGTATAATAGAGGCTTATTTATTTAGGGGTAGACTCACAGATCACAATCCTCTGCTGGAACGGGGAACAGCAACTGAATCCTGCAGCCAGAAAAGAGGCTGGATGTGTGCTTTACATCGGCGTATATAATATAAGGGGCCACGCCCATTCTTTCCTGTCAATCAAGAAAGCTACTCACTGCATGTAGACAGAGTCTAATACCATCCTCTTTGAATGACTTATTTATAAAAACGGAGGTTTTTATATTCAAAAAGAAAATTTCAGAAGAGCTCGGTTCGTTGCGACGGAAATGTGAATCAGAAGGCTGCTCATTTGAATCTGAGATGGTAATAAACCTGTGCATTCGGGGCTTTGTGAGTGAGTTTAACCACCAGGACTTAGGGGAAGCATGGGGCAAAGCAGGCATCCAGGAGATGGGCTAGATTCTCTGTCATTCAACATATTTCCCTGTATGTGCTTTCCATGATACATAGCTCACCCTGGTTATACCGCTCTGCACTTGGAGACTGGCCTAAAGGCTTCAGGGAGTCTCTCTCCAGCCATCTTGATCGGCTTTCACGTTCTCTCTGGGGTTTCTTCTGCTACTTTTTTCATGGTTCTGGTCCCTGAGAAGGAGTATGGAACACTGCAGCATTCTGTCTCTGAGACAAGTGACTTTCGAGTCCAATTCCCCCACAGGATCTTGTTTCTCCACCCTTCTTACGTGTGGTGTGTGTGTGTGTGTTTGTGTGTGTGTGTGTGTGTGTGTGTGTGCTCTGAGGAGGGATTCAGAGAGCAACCTGGGGAGCCTTGGGGAGGATACACATTCCTCAAGTCACTGTGGCTTGAATGCATTTTATTTTATCTCTGTCCCTCCCTCGTGTGTGTGTGTGTGTGTGTGTGTGTGTGTGATGCATGTGTATGTATGGTGTCATGGGCATGAACATGGAGGTCAAAGGACAGCCTCTGTCACTGGTCTTCTCCTTCTGCCTTGTTTGAGACAGGATCTATTTTTTGAAATAATTTTCATTATTATTTTACATCCCAAAGGCTTTTCCCACCCCTCCTCTCTTCCCAGTCCTCCTCCCCCACCATTCCCCTTCTGTTCCTCCATCCACTCCTCCTCCATTTCTGTTCAGGAAAGGGCAGGTCTCCCATGAGTAATGAACAAATGGGGCATGTCAAGTTGCAGTATGCCTAGGGACCTCCCCTCATATTAAGGCTGGACAAGGCAAACCATCATTAGGAAGAGGGTCATAAAAGTCAAAATAGACTCAGAGACAGCCTCTGCTCCTGCTGTTAGGAGTCCAACAAGGAGACCAAGCTACATAACTGTCAGATAAATGCAGAGGGCCTAGGTCAGTCCATGAGGGCTCCCTGGTTGTTGGTTTAGTCTCTGTGAGTCCCTAAGAGCCCAGGTTAGATGATTTGACACAGGATCTCTTATTTGCCACTTCCTATGCCAGGCTAGCTGACCCATAGGCTTCTGTGGGGTCTGCAGTGTTTGCCTCCCATCGTGCTGTAGAAACCCTGGGATTACAGGTGTGTGTTTGCTACAGCTTCCTGCTTCTCGTGGCTCTAGAATCCGACCTTCGGACAGATTTATAGATCTTCATCAGCAATGGTGTGGGCCAACATGAAAAACAGAAGGGAAAATGGAATCCCCCGAAGGACACACAAACTCTCTGCTATTTTCTGCACTAGTCCATTTGTATAAGAATGTGCTCACTTTGTTGAGGTTAATATCTACTTAGGGGGAAAATGTTGGATTTTTCTAAAGAAGTGAGTTTTAGACATTTGAAAATAATAACAAATTGTCCAGTTAGGGTTCATATTTAAAATGACCAACACCCTATTTTGCTGAATTATTTCTAGTTTGAAGAATCAGCATAGCGTTGCTATGGAGAAATGAGTGAGATGACAGGAAATTCAGTTTGTTGTCTGAATGTTTTGGCTGCACCTTTTTTCTTGCAATGCCATTTAAAATTTTTGTTTCGAAGGAGCTAGCAAAAATAACATCGTTTCAATTTCCCTGATTGAATTTTCCACTGCTAGAAAGTAAATGGAAGAGCAGATCAAACTCTGTTGCCTTAAGGTACGGTCTCTGCTTTGTAAGCCTGGGTCTGGGAGAAAAGTGTGACAGGGCAGAAGGAGAGGACCACCTCCCACTTCACAGCTGATGACTGGACTACTATTTGAGCAAGATGCTAGAAGCTGTGTCGTGGTGGTCCAGAAGGCATCCCACAGGAACCTACAAGTCCCAAAGAGCATGTGCAATGTGAAGAGGTGAGCTGACCCAACGGCACCACAGGAAAATTCTGGTCGAGAAGAAGGTGTGTCTCTCTAACTCCTTCTTTAGAATTACCAAATATCTTAAGACACGGATTTCTAGTGAGTGTTTCTTTTTATTAGCCAGTTTTCTGAAACTGATGCATGAGTCACTTCCTCTGGACGCAAGTGGCCCACCCCCCTTTTCTTCTGCCTGTCGTTTGTCCCCAGGCTGGGCTGGTTTTCTTTATGGGTTAACTACCATGTCTTCTCTGTGCTTTGCTCTGCTCATTCTGTGTCCCTCTGGGATGGTGACACACAGCTCTCTTTCTTCTCATGAGACAGCAACCCCTGGTGCAGCCCCGGCATCCACCAACACTCAAAGACCTTCCATCTCACACTTGAGGCTAGTGCTCCGCACTGCAGCTGTGCCTGCCAGCTCCTAGCCAGGGAGCTTAGATCACTGTGGCTTGTCTACACAGCTGGGTTTCTGGCAGGCCTGAGGAACCACTAATCCCTCCTTCATGGTAGAACCAAGAGTTTATCCACTTTGCAGGCATAGACTCATGACCCTAAATTCATGATGTGTTTGTCATAAGGGCCAAGCCAGAGTCAGCGAGCCTCTGCTGTAAGAGCATCCTCTTCCAAAGGCCTCTGTGGCAGTGATCTGGTGGTGTGCCTGGCCCTCCTTCAGTTTCTTCCCCATGGGTTCTGCAGTGACTGTTCTCAGGATTTGTGTGAAGGTGTCATACGTGCAGAAGGGGTTTCTCTGTGTGGTGAAGTAGATATTGGCGTGGTAGAGACTATGACTGATACTTCGGGGTAAAGGGCTCTTGGTTCGTGGTTCTTGTCGTGACAATAGCCACAGCTGATTTGGAATCTGCTGGGTGAAACAAGACCCAATAGATTGGGTCCAAACCAGAAGAATGTCAAAAGGATGCCAGAAGGGAGTTGGGAATTAGGTAATGGGGAGGAAAAGGAGTCCATGACTGGGCTCTCAAGTCCATCTGTGGTCACCAACAGTCATGGCTTGGCTGAGTTCTCAAGAAGCCAAAGCCAAAGCTGTCAGAATAATAAGTCTGCTCAAATCCAGACTCATCGTCATGGCATGTCTGAACACAAAGTGACTTTCCACCCAGTCCGTGACCCAAGAGGCTGTGCCTGTCACCTGAGGTCACAGGGACCCATCTCTTGGTGACCTCCCTTCTGAGGGACAGAGAGTGAAGTGTTGCCGGTTAGCACCTGAAGCTTGATCACACGGGGTTATGGTCCCTGGAAAGGTCATACTGAAGCACCACTCAGGAGAAAAACAAACTCAGACGCCATCTGCCATGCATGGACACCAAGTCTGTAAACTCTCACTGGCGTGATGGTCAAGGTTCCTCAGGGCTCCCTGGCCCCGCTCTTCTTCCTCTGCCTTCGACTTGATCAAATCAGAAACTGCCCAGCTCTTCCATAAGCTTACGTCCGTGGGATCCTTGATTTATCTGGGGTAGGAAATCAGATCCTGAAAATGAGCCTCTTCACCAGGGGGGCTGATCAGAAATTCTCAACTGGTGGAACTTCGCAACTGCTGTGCCTTGCTCAGGAGGATGTTGCTGGTCATTGAGAGACTTTGAATCCGCTTTCTGAATCCAAGAATGCTCTACCGTACCTGCATCGAGACTCAGCAATCCTCGGACTAGGAGATGCTTTCCTCTCCAGGCAGGGTCCAGGTCTCCCCTGAATTCTGACAAATGGCTGATGTTTCCCATGCTTGCTTGTGTCTAAATTTCTTTTTTCTGGGCATCCAAGAAATCCCAGTCCACCAGTGGCTTTTGGTCTCGGAATTTCTGGTTCACAGGGAGCACAAATCTCTTCACGCCATTAAAGCAAAGCAGCTGGAGAACTGAAGCCCCACTTCAAGCACACGCATGAACTCAGGTGAGCGCTGTCCAACCGAGAACCAGCTGCACAGCCAGGGGAAGCGGCAGTTCTTCCCCTGTTCTATATTTATGAACAGATATTTCAACTGAAGCCTATTATGGCGCTGCATTCAGCTCTGCTTGCCTCCAGGACTGTGGGTCCTGAGGTTGAGAAGCGGGTGTGAACTGGAAGACAGAAAGTTTCTGAAAACAGTGGGAATCAGGGCATCTATCTAAACGTGCCTAACCTGATCCTGCTGTAAGTAGACTACAGGTGCCTGGCCCCAGAGATGGTGGGAGAGGAAGACACAGCTTGGATGTGAAGATGACCGGCTTCAGGAAGTTATTGCTAAACTGACTGGGTAGAATTTTTTTTTTAAAAAAACTGGACAGAACATCACAGTCCAAAGTCAAGGCCAGTGGGAACCGGTCCCAAGAGAACTTGCATAGAATTTAGCAAGGAGAAGGATCTATCAGCTTAAAACACCCTTTGTTCTCAGAAAATAAGGAAAGGCTACGAAAATCATGATGGTGTGTCCCAGGCACATGAAGCCACCGTAAAGGGCTCCCTCCAGTCAAACCTGGATCGATCCTAATTTTAAGATAGTTAAGGATGGCAATGAATTATTAGAAGCAACGCCTGGGAGCCCATGCCAGTAATATTTCAAAACTAAAACAAAGGTGACAAAGTCAGCTTTCTCTCTAGCAGGGGCTAAATTGAGCTGGTCACAGTTCTGGATTATCGGATAGAAAGAGCCCATCCTGACGTGGGACAAAGGTGTCTCTAAAGTTTCTCCTCATGGATTTCTTGAACAAAAGAAAAACAGGGCAGGTGCAGAGAAGAGATAGCACTGTAGCCCAGGCCTGTGCATCCACGAGCATGGCCTCTGTCTGCTAGATGAGCACCTCAGTCTCCTTTCTCCATCCAGGCTCCTATTAAACAGGTGCAACACATGCGTGTGCATCCCCATAAACAAGCTAAGGATTAGTAAGCCCCACGCCCTGGCTGTCCGCTCAGTTCCTCCACTGCCAGTGCACTGTCCCCTTCCAGATTCCATCTGCATGCAGCATCTGGCCCAAGGCAGCACCTGGCTCCTTCCCCTCCTTGCCTTTGCAAAATTGCTTTCTTCTTTCTGAGATGTTTATTTCAGTTCACCCTCAGGGAGCAAAGGGTGAAAGCCATCCAGCTGTGTGTGGGGACAATCTGTGTGGACAATCAAGCCTGGCCTGGGTTCTCCTGTCTCCTGTGCCATCAGAAATACTGTAAACACACACACACACACACACACACACACACACACACACACACACACACACACACACCTTTATTTGATTATTTGATCTGAAAAACAGTCAGTTCAGGATTCCAGGATGTTAGAAACAAAAGCTTTGTTAACTACCTGGGAGGCTTCAAACGGTGACATGCAGATGTGACGCTGCCCACTCTTAGCTGACATCATCTGCAGGAAGCCACACTTCAGTGCTAACACTCCCAACATTGCTAATTATGGCGGTTCTTCAGGAGCTGACAGCGGAAGCCTTTCCTAATCCTCATTCTGAGAGCACAAGACGGAGATCCACGTGCATCTGGGAGCTTGGAACTTCTCACCACCTACAGGCCGCTCCTAAACCCATCACTTCACCTCCTCATCACAGTCTGCAGATCGAAGGAAGGTGGAGAGTGGTCAAGCAGCCAAGCTGAAGGAACAAGGTCACGGTTCTTCCTAGAGAATCCTAGGGCAGAAGCCTGAGCTCTGGCATCCCGATATACTAAGCTCAGCCACTCTCTTAACATGGCAAGTAAGAAAATGAGTGGTGCAGAGAAAAGAGATTTACTCGGTGTGGCCATGCTGGGAAGACAGGTAGATAAGGGGTCCTATGACGCCAAGTCTATCTTTGGAGTACTGACATGACCTTTTAGATAAAATAGGGGACCCAGGGTGTGTATAACTAAGCAGTCTTTGTCTATATGTGATGTCTGTGATTGCTTCTTCAGCTTCAGTCCTGCAAGGTAGGGACAGGGTAGAAGCCACACTTACTGAAAACTGCCCTCCTCTGGGAGACAGTCTGTTTAGCCAGTTTGTTCTTCTTAAATCCAACGTTATTGCAGGTTTGGGACCATGACTAATTTCTGTTCCTTCAGCCTTCTGGGAGAGGAGCTAGGTAGGCAGCCCTGCTTGAGTAGTAAACCTGTCAATGTGCAGCAGCCAGCTGTCTGGATGCAGAGGAAAAGACGATGCTGGGCTTTCATCCCTCACTGAGTCATCTGGGGAGCCTTGAGAAGTCCGAGCTTCTAAATGGGGTTGGGGGAGGGGAAGGGGCAGGGGGTGGTGGAGCAGGGGTGGCTCTGAGGGCCTGCTATGCCCAGGCAACTGGAATCTTTGGTATGCTCAGAATTCTTGAGTGTTTCACCGAGGACTGTGTGTGATTCCTCTGCCCTTGCAGATGTGAGAAGCAGCGTAAAGCTTCTCACTGTCACAGGAAGGTCACCAGTCCCAGGAGAAGGGGTCTGACTCAGCTCTGTCGCTCACGTGACTTAGAAGGACTCTGTTGGGTGCTGTGAACCCCCCAGATCCTAAATTTCTGGTAAACAACTTGTAATGTTTGCAGCTGCTCTCAAGCCCTCAGGAGTTCCTGATGGCAGGGGAGTGGTTTCTGGTGCGTTTGGCTGGGGCGTGGCTATCAGTTAAGGATCCCTATACAAGCAGCCCCTGTACACAATAAAGGGGGCATTCCTGTGTCTGTCTGTGTCTCTTTGTGTTTTTCAATCTTTAGCCCCTTGCCCCGTTCAGGAACTGTGTGATAGCGCAGAGAGCGCAGACGGGCATGGTGAACTACAGGACTCAAATCAAACTACGCGTTCTTCACAAATTCAAGGACAGAATTCCTCATTTTCCATCTCGCTTTCGCTTGGCTTCTTCGGGTTAGGCTACCTGGACCCTTTCATTGCAAACGGTTGGCTGAGGACCCTAAACACAGAACAGCCGAGCAGAAAGGAGACTGTATTGGAAAACTTGAGGGACTTTTACTTCTCTTTGCCTCCTGGCGCCTACACTAGGTTGTGGCGGGGACCATGAATGCAGAGAGAAGGCAGCTCTCTGGCTCACAGGAAGCTTATACCCAGCCCGAAGGATGGGAGTCCATGGTGCCTGTAGACATCCACATCTCCCCAGAGCCAGTGCTGCACCAGGATGTTCACCTGCAGGCATAGAGACGGGGTTTGCAAGCCATAGGGGCTCTCGGTGGGGAGAGAGATGCTCATCCTTGCTTACAGGGGATACCGAGGGTGTAGGGACAGAGCTAGGTTGGTAGTGGGTGTGACAAGCACATATATCAGGTTGATCCCAGCACTACATGGCCAGAGCATGGTGACACATGCCCGGGTTCTCAGTGCTCAGGAGACAGACGGGAAGATCAGACATTCAGGGTCAGACCTTGAGAGACCCTACTACAAAGGAAAGCTAGAAGGCCCTTGAGAAGGGTCTCACATATCCCAACAAAAATATAGGCCTCACCTCAAAGAGAATGAGACGGTTTATTTTGAACCAAATGAGACTAACTGTGGCCCTGAGAACACAGGCTCAGGCCATCTCATATAACATGCTCTGACACAGAATGGTTTCATGAAGATTTTATAGTCAGGGACAAAAAAGAAACTCATAGGTCAAGGTGCTTTTCAGGAATACTGGTGGAAATAGCAGTGGGCATTTTATGGCCAAGTGGGGAAGTCTTATGCGTAGGCCTAGATACTGTCTGAGGGAGGTGTATGGCCCTGAGAGGTAAAATCTAGTGACCTTTGAAGTTAATATGTTCCAGAAGGCTTTGTTTCACAGTCACAAGAATGTTAGGACAAACACAACATCAGCAAATAGGTGGTCATTAAGGCCCTAAAGAACCTTCTGGATCTGCAACATTCCAACTTCCCATGATCACAAAGCTCTGATCGGCCAATCTACCTTGAAGAATCATCAACACGAGAATGGCTTCTGTTTTATTTTAGTTTTTAATTTTTTTTCTGGGAGTTTCAGTTCACAGTGGCCACAAGAGAAGTTAGGATTAGGGGTCACCTTTCCCTCAATATCGTTGTTGCCCACAGTGACCTGTGATGGTGTCCACAGTAGCTACACTAGAAAGGCAAGCCTTCTTCAAGGACTAGTATCAAGGTCTGGGCAAGTACTCTCTGTTCTCACCCAGTGGATGGGTGTCTGCCCTCACCCAGGGGACTGGAGTCCGCCCTCACCCAGGGGACTGGAGTCCGCCCTCACCCAGGGGACTGCAGTAGACACAGTGGTAAATGTGTTGCCTGCCACTTAATGATGACTTGTATTTTACCAAAGGGGGAAAACAAAAACCCGAAGTAACAGAAAAGTAAAATGAAGCCATTATCTTCAGGAGAACACTTTCCCTCTCCCTTCTGGGATCAGGCTAAGGTAAGGACCCTGTTTTCTGTAGGGTTGGGGTAGGGTGGAGTGGGACATTTAGGGCCTTCCCCATGGGTTCACCCTTGTTTTGCTGGATATCCCCTGCTTCTGTTATGATTAGGAAATCAAAACTCTCAATCTTTCTCTTCAAACCTGAGTCCACCAAACAACTGTTTCAGGGCTAAGGGAACCTTCGCCATGTGTGTGTATCAAGAGGGTCTAAGGTCTGTGGGTTACCATGACAACCTTCCTTGTGTGTGTATCAGGATGGTCTGAGGTCTATGGGTTACCACAGCAAGAGAGAAACTGCTCAGCTGACACCAGCCCACCCAAAAGAAGAAACATCCTGGAGAATGATTCTTCCCAACCTGCCTTCTTGCTCCTGGGGAGAGTGACTGCTTACCCTTACTCAGGTGGAGTTGAGTTAGAAACAGATGAATGCTCACAGTGGGTCAAAATCCTATTTCCAACTCCCCAGAAGAGCCCCCCAACACGGACCCACAGGCTCTCAGCCAGCAGGAAGCTCCCAAGGGGCAGAGGTGATGAGAAGGGGGGAGCACTGGGTGGAGTCTCCAGAAGGTGGGGACTCAGCAGCGCTTGCTTCACACGTAAGGTGTGGGATGGTTTTGTTTGTAATGGCCAAAGCCTGACTCAAAGTAACTCCTGCCAGTAATGGGAAGCGCTTTAAGGAGGAACATAATCGAGCTGCTTTAACTCTGCAAGAACAGAGCATCCGTGCACTGTGTGAAGTCAGTGTGCATACGAAATGTGTTGAGGACCTCGGGTACTTTCATGCTTTACTGAGTGTGTGCCATTAAAAATCTGAGACAAAGGTCTTAGAATTTTTGAAACACGGCTCTGGAAGGCACAGTGACTCCTGCGTCAAGAAGACAAGCTTGCCTCTCCTCAGTTTTTTGTATTTTTTCTTTGTGAAAAGTTTTTAATATAAATCAGTTGGTTTTTGTCAAGAAATTGAACACAAGACAATATATTTTTTCAAGGAAAGCCTCATGTGCTAGTACAAACAGCACACTTACAGAAAAGAGGGGAAGTAGAGGCGGGGAGAGCTGCACTAGTGAACTGATCGTTACACGAACATAAAGACCTGGGTTTGAATCCCCAGTACCCATTTGGCAGTGCAAACCTGTAACCTCGGTGCTGGTGTGTGTGGGAGACACAGGGATCCTTAGGGCTGCTGGCAGGCCAAGTCCAATAAAGCAGTGAGCTCCAGGTTCAGTGAGAGACTGTCTCAACAGACAAGATGGAGAGTGACTGGAGGACACCCAGCTGGGACTTCTGGCCTCCACACATACACAGACTCGCAAAGGAGAGACATGAATACCCGTTTTTTAACAGAAAAGAAAGGTTTTTATTGCTCTAAACCATGTGGTATTCTGTCAGATAAGAATAATTTTAAAACCGACACAATCCATGTAACGGCAAGATTCCTTCCCATGCATCTAGGAGGAGGTTCTTCACTCTCTGTGTGTGTTTGCTCAGCTTCAACTTCTGTGGCTAATGGAGGAACCCCTCCTGACAGGGCTCTTTGTCCTCTAGGACTGAATCTGGCCCTGTCTCCATGGTGACAGCAGGGGAAGGAAGCAGGCTTGGAGAGTCTTGCTCTCCCACTGATGTCCTGCTTAGGTCATCATGGAGCCTCAGCCCTGTGAGCCAGGGGAGCATCCTGAAAACAGTGGTCACGTGAAGAGCAGCAGAGCCTTGGGGACTTTGCTGTCTGTGTGTGCCCGGCTGCTGCCTTTACCAAAGCTGTCAGTTGCCCAGAGATGGCTTTGTCGTCTTCACAAATACAAAGACGTTTTACAGATACCTCAGAGGTGGACAGGTGAAGGAACCCCAGTCACAGCTCTCACGAGTTCTCGGACTCTGGCCACCTGTTGGTCCACGAAGCTGTGGCGTTAGGACCAACACCTAGAGCTCCTTCCGCACTCACCTGTTTGTGCCGTTCTTGCTTTCTCGTCTTCCTGAGGCTGTTCAAATGCAGCTCTCTTGATTTTGGTCAAACTCAAAGAAGTATTCAGTTACTGAAGCTGAGTGTTAAGCTGCTGGATCCCGAAGTGGTTGATCAGGATGAGGTACAAAGATTTGGGTGAGATCAGTGTAATCAGTTAGCTATCATATAGCGAGCTGCTTTCTGTCTGGGGGCAGATGCTGTGTGCTCCCTGTGGGCGCCTCTGGTCACTCCTGGGTGTGCTCGTCTGTATCCTAGGCAGGCCCTGCTGGGGGCGCCTGTTGACACGCCATGGTCAAGAGAGCAGAGTCTACGTTTGGAAGGTGAGAACTTGCAAATGTGTATGGAATCTCAGCAGCACCCGTCCAAGCACACAACTGTCTTGTTGCTTCTTGCGGACCGCCACTCTGCTGGCTGTGGTGGCGGCAGGGACTCCTGCCGATGCTTGTGCAGGCTGTGCCTTAGCACACAAAGATAGACTGTAACATGAGGGCCTGCTTGTTGGGGTTTTTGTCCTGCCCAGTTCCCACAGCCAGTAAGCCCCAAAGAAATTCACACAGGGATTCTACATTAGTGATAAACTGATTGGCCCATTAACTCAGGCTTTGTATTAGCTCTTATAACATATATTAGCCCATTATTCTTATCTACGTTAGCCACATGGCTCAGTACCTTTTTTCAGCGTGGAGGGTCGCATCCTGCTTCTTCTCTGTCTGGACAGGACTGGGGAGGAATGGGCTTCCTCCTTCCCAGAATTCTCCTGTTCTCATTGACCTGCCTCTATTTCTTGTCTGGTTGTCCTGCCTATACTTCCTGCCTGGCTACTGGCCAATCAGCGTTTATTTAAAACATAATTGACAGAATATAGACAATTCTCCCGCACCAATTGTTGACCACACCTGTGATTGACTAGTGAAGTCAGGTAAGCAACTCAAATATCAGGTTCAAATAGGAAAACATCCAGAATAGTTATTCTATAGTATGTGCTACATTCATCTTCTGAAAATGCTGGAGAATGTGAATTAACACTGAACTTAATCATTGCATGCCTGGGAGAGCCCTGTCTTGGTATTATAACGTGTCTCGAAGCACAGCATTTCCTTGTTCAGAATGATCAAAAACTATCAAGTGTGAAGACAGTGATTCTCCAAGCTCTCCTTTCTTCTTGGGAATATGGCTGTTTTCTGGGATTCTTCTCCCACACTGAAGTCCCTGCTGTAAGTAAGCTTGTGTTCTCATTCTCATGTGTTTCTTTGATGTCCTGCAGCAGGATCCAACTTCTGTTGCTTGTATCATTAGGGATGGCTCATCTTGGTTTTAGACGTGGGATATCGCAAGTCCAAAATGAGTCTCTGATCCATGATCATAGGCTGTTTATATTTTGAAGACAATTAATGAAAATATTTCACTGCAGTTCCTAAAAAGAATAAATTAGTCAATCTTCTTTGTTCTCAGAATGTCTGTCTTGGGAATTGTCCGTAAGCTTTCTGTTGAGAGATGTTCTCAGGAGGTAACTTTAGGTAGTAAAGAGCATATCTTTTTTAAGTAAACATCCCAAGTCTGTGGGCTTAGCAGACCTGTGACTGATTGGACTGTATATTCTATGCAGACTAGCTAGGACCAGATGATCCTTCGTCATTTCTTTTTTTAAAAAAATATTTATTTATTATGTATACAATATTCTGTCTGTGTGTATGCCTGCAGGCCAGAAGAGGGCACCAGACCTCATTACAGATGGTTGTGAGCCACCATGTGGTTGCTGGGAATTGAACTCAGGACCTTTGAAAGAGCAGACAATGCTCTTAACTGCTGAGCCATCTCTCTAGCCCCCCTTCGTTATTTCCAAGAGGACTTTAGAAACACACATATCCACATGCAACTGCTTTATCTCTCTCTAAGATTCCAATTTCACTGTAGAAGAATTAATTTTTTATTAAAAATGCACATCTAATCCAGAGGCTTTACAAGTGATTTATAATTTCTGCTCAGCAATATTTTACTTTCAATTTCTGCTTACTGAGTAATTTAAATGTCTGTGAGTAACTTTCCAGATATTATGACTATATTAAAATAAATAATTCTACTAGCCATATCAAGTTTTGTACATCCACCCGCCCATGATTTAATGGTCTTACATTAGTGAACCAGGTCTCTCTGAGATGTGGGATGCTATGCAGGGTTCTCAAGCCTGACATAGATCTTCTGAACCCCAAACCCTTTTTTTCTCTAAGGTCAGGTGAAACCGGTCGTCTTCAAGGTTGCGTGACTGTAGTCCTGTGAGGTCTGAGTTAATGAATTTTGGAGATGTTGAAAGGAATATAGAATGTAAATTGCACAGGGGGCAATTTAGTGAATTTCCTGGAGATACCACCATGCCCTGGCACAGAGTCTTTGCAACCAGTGTGGAAACGGGTAGCTGAGTTGGTGGACCTGCCAGAGACGCTGGCACTCTGGACTTCAGAATGGAGCAATGACGTGTGATCTTGGCCAGAGCCACTTGTAGCTCCAGAGGCCTGTGGTTAGTCAGATGAGTGGGGTCAATGGAACCATGGTTCTTCTTCTTCCTTTCTCTTAGAAATTGAAAATGTATTTTTTCTGTACAATATGTTATGATCATGAATTTCTCTCCTTCATTTCTTCCTAGATCCTCCCCACTACCCCATCTATCCAACTCCACATAAAAACAATAAAAAACAAATGAACCAGAATAGAACAAAACAAGCAAATAAAAAGAATAAACATGAAAAGCACACACACACACACACACACAGATCCATAAAAACATACAATCACAAACCATAACATATAAGCAAAAGACCAGTACGCTTAAAAAATGAGCAGAGAACATATTGCAAGCCAAAAAAAAATCTTTAAAAGCACCACTGAGTTTGCTTCTGCTGGCTGTCTGCTACTGGGCATGGAGGATGCACTTCAGTGTGGTTCGTATCCTCACTAAGACTCCACTGGAGAAAACTGATTTTTCCTTTGTGAGCAGCTGTCAGTGGGAGACAGCTTCTGGACTAGGGACAGGAGCTTGTGTCCTCTTCCCCATCTGGTTTAGACTCTGCAGGCCCTGTGCATGCTGCCACCATCTCTGTGAGTTCCTATGTGCATTACTCTTACCGTGTCTAGAAGCTTCGCCATCTCTGTGAGCTCCTGTGTGCATGGTTCTTACCGTGTCTAGAAGCTTCGCCATCTCTGTGAGTTCCTATGTGCATTACTCTTACCGTGTCTAGAAGCTTCGCCATCTCTGTGAGTTCCTATGTGCATTACTCTTACCGTGTCTAGAAGTGTTCCCTTGGTGTCTTCCATCCCCCTTGGCTCTTATCACCTTAATGCTTCCTCTTCAGCAAAACTCCCTCCTGAACCCTGAGGAGAGGGATTTGATGGGGATATCCCATTTAGAACACTGTGTTCCAAGTCTCTCACTCTCTGCTCACAGCCCAGTTATGGGTCTCTGTATTTGTTCATTCTACCTCAGCTGGAAGCTTCCCTGATGAGGGCTGAGTGAGTCACTGATCTGTGGGTGCAGCAGAATGTGGTTAGGGTTCCATCTCATAGAGTCAGTCTAAATCCAATCAGGTAGTGGCTGCTGATTGCCATAAACTTTACGTCACTCTTATACCGGCATTGCATGGGCAGATCACTACTGTAAACCGAAGAGTTCTTAGATGGGATGGTGTTTACCTTTCTCTCTGACAGTGTGCAGAGTACCTTCCAGTGCCATGAACACAGCTCGGTAGGGTGATGACTCTAAGTAGGCAACAGCCTGACTTCTCAGTGTTCAATGAGTTGTGTAGATATTGTTTTCAACAATAGTAACTTACCATCAGTTTGCAGAGAGCAACCAACAGCCCTGCCAATACCTTCCTTGTTTGTGGGTTTCCATGAGGACCCTTTTGGCCAAGAATTGGTGGTCAGAGTTGTCTAGTTGGCATTTTCTCTCCCTCTTATTTGGTAACCCCATTTGGACTTCACATATATGTACACACACACACACGTGTGTGTTTATATATGTATATATAAAGTTCTCCAATGGTAGGTTCCCATATGATCCTATGATCTTTCACACAGCACTTAGCTTTAGCTTTCCTTTTTTGTATTCTCTCCCTTAACCCCTCTTCTCTCCCCTCCCCATTTTATCCTCACATCCTAGTCTCCCCCATTTCTTAATAACAATATAGTCTCTTTCCCTTTCCTAGGGACACCC
The DNA here is from genome assembly GCA_004026605.1 of Ondatra zibethicus. NCBI lineage: Eukaryota > Metazoa > Chordata > Mammalia > Rodentia > Cricetidae > Ondatra > Ondatra zibethicus. The sequence continues at coordinate 17,175 of PVIU01002786.1, read as the reverse complement.
TCCCCTCCCCACTAGTCCCTTACTCTATAGCTAACCTCTGTGGTTATATAGATTGTGGTTATATATATCCTTGTTCTTTTTCTCAGAAGAACTGCTGTGGGACAATGGTCTGTACCCTGTCAATTGTATTTTAATAAGATGCTGATTGGCCAGTAGCCAGGCAGGAAGTAGAGGTGGGGCAATGAGAACAGGAGAACTCTGGGAAAAGGAAAGAGTCAGTCTGCAGTCATCACCCAGACTCAGAGGATGTAAGATGTGACTGCCTTGCTGAAAAAGGTACCAAGCTACGCAGCTAACACAGACAAAAGTAATGGGTTAATGTAAGATATAAGAATTAATTAATAAGAAGCCTGAGCTACTAAGCCAATCAGTTTATAATTAATGTAGACCTCTGTGTGATTCTTTGGGACTTAATGGCTGCAGGACTGGGTGGGACAGAAACCTCAGTCAACAAAGAACCAATTCATATTGGTTGGAAGGATATACATATAACTAAATACAATCAAAGCCTGGCACTCATGACTAAGATCATAAAGGACAGCCGTGGTTTGTCGTGCATTGACAGCATTGAGCCACTGATAGTGGGGACTAAACTGGGCAATCAGATTAAAAATTAACAAACAAAATCAGTCTGTGCTCTGGTTCCATCTCCATTGCCGTTGCAAAACACTCTGACCCAGTGCAGTGTAGGGACAGAAAATGTTTATCTGATTTCTACTTCCAGATCACAGACTGTTACCAAGGGAAACAGGACAGGAACTCAAGCAGAAACCTGAAGCAGAAATCACGGGAATTACTGTTTTTTGGTTCAGTCACCACCTTCTTATGCTCCTTGAACTTTCTTCTATAGCTCAGGGCCACATTCCCAAGGAATGCTACCACCCACAGTGGGCCCTCCTACACCAATTAACAATCAAGGTAATTCCATTTTGATGGCCAATTTCTTGAGTTCTTTGTATATTTTGGAAATCAGATCTCTGTCTGATATGGGGTTAGTGAAGGTCTTTTCCCATTCTGTAGGCTGTCGTTTTGTCTTGTTGACCATGTCCTTTGCATTACAGAAGATTTTCAGTTTCATGAGGTCCCATTTATTAATTGTTTCTCTTAGTATCTGTGCTGCTGGGGTTATATTTAGGAAGTGGTCTCCTGAGCCAATGCATTTAAGTGTACTTCCCACTTTCTCTTCTTTGAGGTTCAGTGTGGCTGACTTTGTGTTGAGGTCTTTGATCCATTTGGATTTGAATTTTGTGAATGGCGATAGATATGGATCAATTTTCATTCTTATACATGTTGACATCCAGTTATGTCAGCACCATTTGTTGAATATTCTTTCTTTTTTCCTTTTTATATTTTTTGCTTCCTTGTCAAAAATCAGAAGTTTGTTGGCATGTGTATTGATATCCGTGTCTTTGATTCTGTTTCATTGGTAAAAATGGAATACAGACCTAAACAGAGGACTCTCAACAGATGGATCTAAAATGACTTAAAGACATTTAAGGAAATGCTCAACATCCTTAGCCATCAGGGAAATGCAAATCAAATCAACTCTGAGATTCCATCTTACACCTGTAAGAATGGCCAAGATCAAAACATTGATGACAACTCATGCTCGAGAGGTTGTGGGGTAAAGGGAACACTTCTGCATTGCTGGTGGGAGTGTAAACTGGTCCAGCCTCCTGGATAGCGATTTCTCAGACAGTTAGGAAACAACCTTCCTCAAGACCCAGAAATACCACTTTTGGGTATATACCCAAAGGAGACTCAATCATACCACAACGATATGTGCTCAACTATGTTCATAGCAGCATTATTTGTCATAGCTAGAACCTGGAAACAACCTAGATGCCACTCGACCGAAGAATGGATGAAGAAAATATGGTGTATTTTTACACGGTGGAGTACTACACAGCAGAAAAAAAATGACATTTTGAAATTTGTGAACAAATAGATGGATCTAGAAAACATCATATTGAGTGAGGTAACCCAGACCCAGAAAGACAAATATAATATGTACTCAGTCATAAGTGGCTTTTAGACATAAAACAAAGAAAAACCAGCCTACAATTCACAATCCCAGATAACATTGACAGCAAAGAGAACCCTAAGAGAGACATCCATGGATCTAATCTACATGGGAAATAGAAAAAGCCAAGGTCTCCTGAGTAAATTGGGAGCATGGGGACCATGGGAGAGGATCAAAGAGGAGGGGAGAGGCAGGGAGAGGAGTGGAGAAAAACATATAGCTCAGTAAAAACAATTGAAAAATAATAAAAAAAGATAATTCCCAGCAGACATGCCCACTGGTCAGACTGATCAGACTGATCTAGGTAATCCCTCGAGGGAGCCTGTCTTCCCAGATGACTGTAGGCCATGTTAAGTTAGCAACTGAAGAGAACCAGGTGTAGCTGTGAGCTGAGGCCAGTGTTAAACACACTGTTTTCTGCCTTGGGGGTAGCATTAGTAGCTGGAGTTGGTTCCATTTCATAACCCAGAGATGAAAAGCTACCGTTCTCACACACTGCTTGGCTCCACTGGACAGCCATTTTCCTAGTAGTGGCTAGTGAAAGGGGACTCTTCAGGGCTGAGCCTGTGGCTTCCTTGAACAGGAAACACTAGGAATGTGTGGAATCATAAAACCATTTTTAGTGATATGGGTGTGTGACCATCTGTGACTGAGAATGAACTTGTGGGCATGTTGGGGTGTCACACTACAGGGGCCAGCTTTGTCACATTACTGTTGTTTATTGAAAACATGAAAGATGTGCAGGACCATAGAGATGGCCATGCTCTTACAAACGATCAGATCAAATAGGATCAGGGCTTTAACCTGCTGTCCAAAACCAATGTTTGGAATCGGATAAAGGAGACTGCAAAACGCAACAAGACATAGCCCCTTGCTGTTTTCATTAAGATGTTTATACAGGGTGGGGCCATGTCAACATGTTTATCCTGCATGGGACCCTGTTTCTTCTCTTTTAAAAATGAAGTCCTGGCTTTAGAAGAGGCAACTACTGTTTGACTGAAACCATGCTTTCTTCACATAACTTGTATCTGGCCTCTAGGAGGTGCCCCTTGCTTCTGCCCCCTTTCATTTCTCTGCTCCAGGCTAGCTGTGACACAAAGATTTGTAGCCTAGTGTACACTGAACACTAAGTCATGTTTAGTCCCAGAGAGACAGGCATTGTCCGGTGCTGTTGAGTGCTGGTGTGCCGGCTGCTCGTAGACCAGAGTAGAAGAATGACTTGCATAGGGACTACAGGAGCTATGGTCAGTCTCCTTTGCCAACTTAACTGGGTGTAGAATTCAGGGAATCACACATCTGGGTGTGTCTATGAGGATGTTTTCAGAGATACTCAGCTGAGGTAGGAGGGCCTACCTTGCATGTGAGCAACTGGTGTAGGAGGTCCTTCTTTCTATGTGTTGCGTTCATTGGTTGAATAAAGAAACTGCCTTGGCCTTGTGATAGGACAGAACTTAGATAGGCAGGGAGGACAGAACTGAATTCTGGGAGGAAGAAGGCAGAGACAGTGAGATGCTATGAAATTCCTGTTTGAGACTGACATTGGTTAGAATCTTTCCTCGGTAAGCCACAACCTCGTGGTGTTGCACAGATTGGTAGAAATGGGTTAGATCAGGATGTGAGAGTTGGCTAAGAAGAGGCTAGATATAATGGGCCAGGTGGTAATTTAATTAATACAATTTCTGTGTGGTTATTTCGGGTATAAGCTAGCAGGGTGGCCGGGACCACAAGCAGGCTCTCTCTCCCTCAACAAGCAACACCATCATGTGGGCTGAGGTCCCAAATGGAATACCAAGGAGAAAGCAAGATGAGTATATCTCTCTCTGCTTCCCGATTGTGGGTACGGTGTGACTGGCTCCCTCAAGCTCCAGCTGCCGTGACTTCCAGCCACAGAGACACACGGACTGCATCTTTAAACAGTGAGTCACAGTCAACCCTTCCTTGGGCTGGTTTGGCTAGGTGTTTGGTCAAGGTATTGAGAAAGGGCAACCCTACAGGAGCTCTGAGCTCCAGGCTGATGAGACAAAGCAAGTCTCAGCTTGCCTATTCAAAGGCCATGTGAGGCTGGATAGGTGTGCAAACTGCCTTCCTTCATGGAGACTTGACATCATAGAGGCTTAATGCTTCCTATGGGACTACATATCCAGAACTCATAACATGAAAAAAAAGTACTTCAACAAATACTACCTGGTTTGTGGGATATCAGATATGACACACAAGACTCATGTCTTCTACAGACGTGGCTCAGAATGGATTGTAAACACAGGGGCAGACGCAGCACCATGAAAGCTTCTAAAAGAGGACTGGCTAGGAGGTCCAGCAGGGAAAGATGGCCGTTACCAAGCCTAATAGTCTACACCCAATTCCCAGAATCCACCCTGGAAGGAGACAACCAGTCTTGGCAAGCTGCCCTCTGACCTTCACACGTATGTTGTGAGAGGCATGTGTACACCCATACTCCTCATGTGCTCACAAAGTAAATAAAATGAAAAGAAAAGCTGACTCGTGAAAGAATAACAAGAGCAAACAGTATCTGCAACCTTAAGTTAGGCACAGGACTCTCAGAGAGAGCAACAAGAGCTAAAGTCCTAAGTTCAAAATGGTCACCTGAACTTCATCTACAGGGCCAAGCTCTGTTGTGTGAAAGATAATGTCAGGAGAATAAAACCAGGCTCTGGAGAGGGAGGAATAGTCAAAGTCCATGCCTGATAGTGGGCTTTCACATTAGTAATGAGATCTCAATTTCACAAACTAACACAATCAAAATAGTTGAGGGATTTGAAAAGACATTTTGAGGAAGAAGATGTTCGTATGGGAAGCATAGAGGACACACCAGTCCCAACAGCAACAAGCCAAAGGCTCCATCAGAGGAGCCTGGATGGAAGTAACATCATTGGCATGTAAAGAAGGAAGGGGAGGGTCTCTGGAAGGCAATGGCAACCCATTTGAAAGGCTGGACTCTGACTGAAGTAGTAAAGGAAACCCAGAATGAATTCTGAGTTGCACGTACCCAGCCAATGGTTTTGTCTCTGGGGTCAGGAGTGTGAGAGAGTATGCAAAGAGTTTTGTTCAGCCATGAAGTCATGTGTTGTCCTCCTCTTCTACTTCTCTGAACCTGGAGTTGTCTTTGCACTTCTCCCACAGCAAAGCTTCCCATGCTTCATCAACATGCTGCAGAGTATCTCAACTTTGGGAAGAGTATTTTTTCCGTAAAATTCAGACATTGGCCTGGAGGAGCCAAGGCAGAGCTGGCGAGGAAGCTGTGAAGGTGACACAGAAAATGTGTCCCTGTCTCATACAGAATTGTAAGGATAGCAGAGCAGGGTGCTCAGCACACACTGGAGGTAGCTGAGCCAAACTTGAGAGGTGCAAGGCACACAGAACCCCGGCTAGAAGAGCAGGTGTGCTGTGCCGCTGTGCCTGCCCATCCTCAGGGTGACTTTCTGTCTGCTCCTGGGTGAGGCCCTTCAGACACCACTGTCCCGTTCTCTCTCCCACCATATCAGCTCTATAGATTTGTTTCCCCCGGAGCAGGAGCCTGAGACCTGAATGCAGTCAGGAAATGTGTGGTTTTCAGTTATATCTTCCCTTCTGTTTCCTTCCTCTAAGCTTGCCCATATGTTCTTTCTTGCTTTTTGTCAAGTTTGTGACCTCTTTTTAAATTAATTGTTGTTACACACATACACACACACACACGAGAGAGAGAGAGAGAGAGAGAGAGTGTGTGTGTGTAGTGATATTTCATTTGTATTTTAATAAATAAAGCTTTCCTGAAAATCGGAGAATAAAAGAGCCCCACTGGCCAGCCTTACAGAATAGGCAGTGGTGACACACACCTTGAATCCAAGTAGCCACACTAGTTTGCCATAGAAACTGGATGGTAGTGGTGCACGCCTTTAATCCTAGAACTAGAGAGGATTATAAAACGGGAGGAGACAGCTCTCAGACACAGTCTTATTCTGAGATTCCTGGAGGCAGGATCGCCATTTGGAACTGAGGTAGAGGTAGGAGCCAGTGGCTGCTGCTTTGCTTTTCTGATCTGTAGTTTGAACCCCAATTTCTGTCTCAGGGTTTTTATTAATTGTGCTATGAGAGAGAGAGAGAGAGAGAGAGAGAGAGAGAGAGAGAGAGAGAGAGAGAGAGAGAAACTGGGAAAGGGAGAGTTCACAAACATTTTGTTTCTGACACAAGTACTAACCAAGACTGATCCTATTTGGCTTCCAAGGTCAGACAAGATTGGGCATCCATGTTCATCTCTTTATGCTTGAGTACCCAAGGAGTTACCTTTCAGTGTACAGGGACAGATCACAGAGGGATATGTGGTAACTGGACAGCTCTCAGAAGCTACTGTTGAGTCCATGGGGGTGGTTTTTGTGTCTTTATTAAAGAGAACATTTGATGTGATTTAGAGAGCGAGTTGGCCTGGCTCACATACTTCTCAAGTGTTTTGGTTTCTAAGGAGACCATGTGGGCGAGTGTTTCCCAGGTGATTGACAGACAGCAAGTTCAATCCATGTGATGTTTCAGAGACTGCGTGTTTCCAAAGCCCATCTACTAGCTACCGATAAAGCTTAGACTTAAAAAACATCATTCTATAGGCCAAGAGCATAAACTAAACCAGTTTCAGTGTACAGAAGCAGCCAGTGAAGATGTGTCAAAACTTCAGCAGGGTTTCTCACCCGCCGCCCGACAGCATGAACTTCCGAGCTGGGCTTTGCAGCACTAGGATGGCAGGTGATGAAGTCTAATGGGCACCTCCCGTGTCCCAGCCATGGCCAGGATCTATCCATGTGGGCTATTGCCCTACCTCCTCACAGCAACATTGTGCTCTCTTACTGGAGAGGGAAGACTTCACAGGCTGTATACCAAACGACTCCTCTCCTCCCCTCCTCTCCGTTCCCCTCTCCTCCCCTCATCTCCCTTCCCTTTTTCTCTTCTTTCCCCATCTCTCAATCTCTCCCCCTCACTCTCAACTAACCACCAACTATGTATCATCTATTTATAATCTACTATGTTGCTATTTTCTATATGCCATCTATCTATTGATTAATCTATTATCATCTATCCATCTATCTACCTATCAATCTATCTATCTATCTATCTATCTATCTATCTATCTATCTATCTACCTACCTATCTATCTATCTATCATCTATCTATCTATCTATCTATCTATCTATCTATCTATCTATCTATCTATCATCTATCTATCATGATCCATCATCAATTCATCTACTCACCATCCCTGTATCTATTTACCTATTATCATCATCACCTATTTATCTATCATCTAACAACCTACTTTGTCTATTTATTCTCTATCTATTATCTCTGCATCTCTCTATTATCTGTCTACCATCTCTACCGGTTGACCCATCTACTTATGCACCACCTATCAGTATTATCTCCCTAGCTTTTTGTCTATTACCTATCTACCCATTTGTTTACTCAGTGTTACAGTTCCCAGACACGGGGGGCATTTGCTATCAAGGCAGAAGTATGTCCCCTGGGCTCTAGAAGGAGAATTTCCACTGGAGCAATGCCACAAGAAGCAGAGAAGAAAGGCAACCAAGCATCCTCTGTGGACCCTATTCTCCGGACACAGCTTGTTAGCCTAGTGCTACAGAGCTCAGAATCGGACATGCACACAGACACTGTTGACACTATTCCACAGGATGAAAGAAGCTGAGACATTCGTGGCCCAGATGGATACTGAGTCTATAAATATCAAACCAGCCGGCACAGCCATTTGTCACTCATCTGGACCATCACCAAAACTTGTAGCTAGGATCTCAGAGAGCGGAGCCTGAGAAAGTCTATGCTTTGTGAGAATCTGTGCAGGGCACAAACAGAGACAAGCAAGACTCTACCATGAAGGCACCTGCTGGCTTCTTGGACAGCGGTGTGTGCAGTGTTCCCCCTGGAAACACTGAAGACAGCTTTAAAATAAAACTTGGGAACACTTGGGACTTCTGTTCTGTGCTGTGCTGAGGGAGCCCAGGACTTGCCCTAGACTGTTGCATCCAGTAATTTCCATGTCCCCCCTTCGAAACCATCTCCTGCTCCTCTTTTGCTGTCACCTCAAATTCAAGGGTCTTCTAATCTCCAGGTACCCTGGGGCCACAGTGAAGCCTCCAGGTTTCATCTCTTGCCCCACTATCTGTATGCATAAGCATGAAATAACAATTAAAGGAAAAAGAGGCCATGAATTTGAAAGAGAGCAAGGAGGGTTATGTAAGAGGGTTTGGTGGGAGGAAAGGGAAGAGGGAAATATAATCTCAAAATTATATGTATATGCATATATTATATGTTTCTACATGCATTAACTCAACCTGCTCAGTCTACATAATATTACTTGTACATATGTTTACAAGGGCTGACCAATTGGTGTGCTCTTCCCTAGGAAAGACTGTTTCTCCTGCTCTGGGCATTCCTCCATTGCCTGCAGTTCTTCTTCTCGGGCTGAGGCCTGGTGGGCTTTCCCCGTCCACCTTGGCATGTCCATTGTTGTCTTTGTTCAGCTCATATTTTAAGCAGTCATGTCGGTGAGACTTTATGAGCGTAGCTTCTGGCATTCTTAAAAGTCACAATCTCCCAGCCAACTCCCCATCCTCTGGATCTTAGCATCTTCAACTTTTAAGATATGGACTCTGACTAGGAGTTCTAGCAGACAACACATGTCTAAAGCAATGGTGCAGAAATATCGTCAATAGAAAAAAATGCAAAATCTACGCTCAGGAAACTCAGTACAGGCTCTGACGGGACAGACAACGTGTCACCACTCGGCAAGGCAGATCCTGGGAACACTGAGCGGGAAGACAGCCCTTCACAATGGAGATTAACTTGATGTCATAGGAAGATATACTAACTTTATACCCGTGCATGCCTCATGCCTGAGCTTCAAAATGCATAAAGCAAAAATGGCTAGTACAATAGGCGGGCAAGCATGCTGCAGCCCATGACTGTGTGAGGAGACTGGAGGGTAACTTACATGCTAAAGCTGTCAACAGAGGTCTCTGCTTCGGAAGACATAGGTGGAATATGCTGCTCCTGAGGCAGAGGCCTTCAAAGCAGAGAGAGCTGTGCAGGAATTGTGCCCTAGGGCTGAGGTCCCAGTTAAGAGTTCACTTGAATGGAAGTACGCCATGAGTCCCATTCTGGATTGCCTGGTCAAAAGTGACTGAGTGGGACCCGGAGTCACCACAGCAGGGGTGGGTCAGATCTGGAATAGATACTCAGTGAAGCCCAGCTGCTTCTGTGACCTGTGACCCCTCATCTAAACCAACCTGAATTTTGAGCCCTCAGGTCACATACCTGCAGTGACTCCATTAAGCTGACGCAGAGGCCAGCATAGCCCCGCCCCTCTTTTTCACTCAATGAGGGATCAATGCTTTCAGTCTGTCCTGCAGCTTCAAATCATTCTTCCTGAGGTTGAAAAGATAGAGGTAGCTGACTAGGGGCCGCTTCTGGCTCCTTGGACAGTGGGTAGATAAAAGTCTGACCCTGAATCTGTGGTTATTTGTACATCATCCTCTTGAAGTCGCTTCGGGAGAGGCCACTGCTGGATACTCAGCACAGGAGGAGGAAGTTAGCCCCTGTGTGCTCAGCCCAAGTGCAGCCTTGGAAACACAAAAAGCCAACAGGAGTGCTGACTAGTCCTGCCCACACACTTGGTGGAAACTTTGAGGATGCATTCTTGTGAATTTTGATATGGAAGTAGCCCAGCAGGATGAGACAGAAACAAATTTGGGAAAGGGAAGGATGTCTTTGGTGATGGGAGCTGCTTCATGGTAGGGAATGTAATCATCTCTCCAGGGCACTCAGCTCTGGGGCTGCTTCATAAGGTGCTTCCTTTCATCCACCCTGCAGAGAGAGGAGCTTTGGTGGTTACCTCCAGAGGTCTCTTGCAGGAGACATCTGCAATTCCTGCATTCCAGGCCCAAGAATGAGGAAATGGGAATACTGGATTCCTTTGGCAACTGCTATCTAACTTTCCTCCTGCTGGGTGGCTCGTGAACTGATAAACCACTTTACATAGACAAAAGAATCCATGTATGGCTTTCTGAGGGTCTTTGTTGTCTAGGTTCTCTGGGATTGTGAATTGTAGGCTGGCTTTTCTTTGCTTTATGTCTAAAAGTCACTTATGAGTGAGCGCATATGATATTTGCCTTTCTGGGTCTGAGTTACCTCACTCAATATGATGTTTTCTAGATTCATCCATTTGCCCACAAATTTCAAGACATACATGGATCTAATCTATATGGAAGTAAAAAAAGACAAGATCTCCTGAGTAAATTGGGAGCATGGGGATCATGGGAGACGGTAGAAGGAGCATGGGGAGGAAGGGAAGGGAGCAGAGAAAAATATATGGCTCAATAAAAACAGTAAAAAGAAAAAATAGTTACAGAAGAAGGAACAAAATACAATGGCCATAAAAAAAAGAAAACAAAGAGAAAAGGAGCCCAGGGCCATCACATCCCATGGGGCAACAGGGGGCAGCACACAACCTTGCACAGGGATCTGTTGGGGCAGAAGAGGACCCAACCACTGACTTGAAAGACTCTGTTTCCAATAGCATGGTCAACACACACACACACACACACACACACACACACACACACACACACACACACACACACTCAGTTCTAAAACCAAAATTGGGTGACAAAATATCTTCCATGTGGTTAACTCAAATGACCAAAAGGTTGCCATTTGGACAGACATGCTTCTGAAGAGTCAGGCTGACTGGAGATAAATTCTACGGCTGTCTAATTAATACATTCATGTGATAAACCACTGAGTGGCTTGCCTCTGCATCTAAGATGTCCTAATCTTTGACCTCCAGGACCACAACTTGCATGAATGTTTTGCTAAGTAGTCACTATTTTTATACTCTACAGTTCTGTAGACTAGAAAGTCTATGATCAAGGTTCCAGTACATTCACTACTCCATGAACGCTTGTTTCCTGGGTTGCCAGGTAACTGTCTTCTCGCTGTGTGCTCACACGGTATGACAATCAAATGGCTCTCTCTCATGTCTCTTATAAGAGAATTAATCACATCACGAAACACAACCTTTGTAACCTATTACTTCTTGTAGGGTCTGAGAACCAGCATTATTGGGACTGGATATGAACTCAGGAGGACAGGATCAGTCTACCTCAGAGAGCCCTTGTTTAGCCTGCACAGGGTTTATTAACTGGAAGACCAGAAGGCTTTGTGTGTGTGTGTGTGTGTGTGCGTGCGTGCGTGCGTGTATGCGTGCGCGCCTTCCCCGGAGTTGTGCCCGCTCCGGCTTATCTCTTTACACTTGCCAGTTCTCTTCCACTCTGCCCCCTCTGCACTTAAATCTTACTGGTTCCTGCAGGTGGTAGAGAGTGAGACTCTGCTCAAAGCCTCCAAAATGGCCATCCTCATGATAAAGAGGATACTGTCACGATTTACAGATCATCCTTGTCAGGGCCGCCGATTACTTACTGATCTTTGGTGACTGGTAGATGACCATTAAACTTGGTGTGGGAGAGCTGAGTAAATATATGTTTATTGTCTTTAGATTGGTACAGACCTTATCTGCACTTATCTAGGAATCAAACTTTACCAAAAGGGGGAGGCCCTTGAAGCTGGAAGAGATATTGGGGAGCACCTAAGCCCCTGAATTTGCTGTTAAAAGAACTGGTGGTAATGGGATACAGCTGAAATTCTGAGTCTGAGGCTTTCTGCTTGTAGCCTTCCCCTTTGAATATATCACGGAAAACAGTGAGTGCATTCCGTCCCAGAATTAACCCCCTAAAGCCCACATCTCCCGGATCCTGAGGCCTGATTGGTTATACCGGAAGCATGTGCAAACAAGGCAGGCTCAATGCCTCATGGTTGGATGAGACTACAATATATACAAATCTGTAGGCACACCCCTGAATGATCCTGGAGACTAAACTTCGGCTCTACCCACTCCAGTGACTACCAAGATGGAGCTGAGCCATACATGATGGCAGAACTGGGAGCAGAGTTCTGAGAGAAGTACAGGTTAGGGGCTGGCAAGAGAGTCTTGACATTCCTGGAGACAGCTGTTGTATGGTCAGGACAAAGCCTCAGACTCAGGGACTCAGTGATGACCACAAGACATCTGTGTTTAAGACATCACTGTCAAGTCCCTAGCAGCGCTGTCTGAGGCCTTTAGGAAGCTAGAGGCTCCATCAGAGAATGTCATGTGCACATCGACACTAAAAATAAACACAAAAGCAATGTTCATTTGGCCTCTTCCTTCAGCTTCCCTCGCAGACTTCTAGTACAAGTTTTTGTACTTAAAGCTTGATTCTTCTCATGCTCTTGACCTTGGAGGTTACCAGCACACTCCCATGGACAATCAGAGAACCGTGCTGCATGACCCCAGATTCAAATCTGAGATAAATCTTTTGTTTAATCAAGGTTTGTTGTGGCACCAGCTCCATTCAGGGGGCTGAATGTGTGGATGTAAAGCTAGGGACAAGCATTCCATCCTTCTGAAGGATCTGTTTCAGGGGATGGAGCCTGTCAAGGAGAGACAAATGGGAAGTCCACTCAGATTGATTTATTGAATCAATTACTAGACATTTTAAAGCTTCATTCTACTGTTCTATAAATTAAGGCAATCCTGTTTTACAAGTTTTGGAGCCCTGCATATAAACCCTGAACATGTTGCTTCTTTCATTGTCCTCTGTTTAAAACGACAACAACAACAGTAATTACCCTCTGATAACTTATGTGCTTCAGATACCAAATCAAAGAAATTGATATTGTTCAAACTAGAGGAGAAAATTTGTTCTTCAACAAATTCTTTTTATTCCAAGGGTGTGGCTGTGATACTTTAGGCAGATTGACAACTTTTGATACTGTCCGCTTGCATATTCTGAAGAAACTTCTTGACGACCTTAAACAATTAGACAGATTATGAAGGTTAACAATGTAGCTTTTTGCCTACAGCCAGGGCTGGAGCAGAGATGGACTCCCTTTTCTTGCCAGGATGAGGAAAACTTAGTTTTCTGACTCAGGCAACACATTCAAGAGAGCAAAGGCCTGGTAAGTGGAGGAACGGGTGTGGGATGACCCAAGGACCCAAGAAAGACAGACAGATCCTTTTAAAAAAGTCTTCATCCTCTTGCGACACCAGGATGTTCAGCACCATGTGATCCTGAGAAGCACGGCTACTGCACGCCACTCTTGGCACATGAGAGTCACGCGACAGGCCATGTGTGCAACAGCATTGTGACTGTAAAATGAAAGAGACAAGAGTTTCGGTGGGACAGGTGCCAGAGGCCTCAGGGGCTTGGAGTGGGGTCTGTGCTCACCCAAACCACAGCATGCAATGTGCACCCCAAGAACCCCGGGACATCAGCACTGTGTAAAGAAAGAACACTGAAAAAATGACAAAGTTCCCCAAACACACAACCAAGAATTTCCCTTCTGCCTTAAGCACAGGTCCTCTCCTGGGTCAGAGGTCAGCCTCTTAGGGAACTGAGAATGAGATGAAATCACTCAGTTCTTTCTCATCTCTTGATCAGTGATGAGCACCTGGGACTCATCTACTACACAGAGGGATTAAACTCTTACAAGAAAGCAGGAATGCATTGTCATGACCTCTTTTTAGTAAGTCATTTCTTAGATCAAAAGCACAAGCTACCAAAAATAGAGAAAAACAAATAGTTCAGACACCATTAAACTTCATTTTTGCTGTCTAAAGGATGTTATAAAGAAAGTTGGGGGAAAAATTTCCAGAAAAGAGGAAAATATCCATACATCCAACATGAAACTATATCCATAATATATAGAGAACAAGTTCAATAATGCAAAAAACCTTCTCATAGGCATTGAAGAAAATAAAGCATCTCATTAACATGCATGCATGATGCTCAATAGACTAGTTACTAGAGTAAAGCAAACTGAAACGGCAATGAGCCACATCTTTGCACACATCAGGACGGCTGCTCTCAGGAGGGTCAGGGTGTGAAGTGCACACATCAGGACAGCTGCTCTCAGGAGGGTCAGGGTGTGAAGTGCACACATCAGGACGGCTGCTCTCAGGAGGGTCAGGGTGTGAAGTGCACACATCAGGACGGCTGCTCTCAGGAGGGTCAGGGTGTGAAGTGCACACATCAGGATGGCTGCTCTCAGGAGGGTCAGGGTGTGAAGTGTACACATCAGGACGGCTGCTCTCAGGAGGGTCAGGGTGTGAATTACAGGTTAAGATGTAGAAAAAATAAAATCCTTACATGCTGCTGGCCCATGTGAGAAACAGAGTAGCTGCTTTGAATGCTGAAAGCACACCCAAAGTTAAACAGAGTTAGTACAGGACTGACTACACTCCCAATCACAAGCCCCAAAGAAACAAAGACACATGTTCACCCAAACACGCACACACAAATGTCCAGAGCAGCACTGTTCTTAACAGCCAAAGCTTGAGAACAACCCACGAGCCAGTCAACTGGAGAGTGGATAAACAGAACGTCTGCTCTCGTTAGCTGTGAGGTCAGTCTGGTCATTCCACGGGTGAGAGGTCATAGACAGTGGCGATGTTCTGTATGAATCCACTTATGTGAAACACTGTGTAGGCAAAATCGTGCAGACAGGAGGTCAATTAGTGGTTGCCAGAGGCTGGGAATCTCAGCGCTATAGGATGGAGTGTCTTTGTGGGATGATGAAAATTTTTTGGAATTGGTTGGTGGTGAGAACCATGGATATGGTAAAACAGCCATGGAGGCACTTTACTGTGTTCTGTCTTGATTTTGTGGAGCAGAAGAAAGCTCCACAGACAGTTTTTTACTGAGCTACACATTTTTATCATCTCCCCTCTCTTCCTCCCCTTCTACCCTCTCCTGTGACCCCCATACTCCCAATTTACTCAAGAGATCTTTTCCTCCTTCCTATGTAGATCTATGTATGTCTCTCTTAGGGTCCTCATTGTTGTCTAGGTTCTCTGGGATTGTGAATTGTAGGCTGGTTTTCTGTGCTTTATGTCTAAAAGCCACTTATGAGTGAATGCATATGATGTATGTCTTTCTGGGACTGAGTTACCTCACTTAATATGATGTTTTCTAAATCCATCCATTTGCCTGCAAATCTCAAGATGTAATATTTTTCTGCTGTGTAATCCTCCATTGTGTAAATGTACCACATTTTCTTTATTCATTCTTTGGTCGAGGGACTTTTAGGTTGTTTCCAGGTTCTGACTATTACAATAATGCTGCTATGAACATAACTGAGCACATGTCATTGTGGTACGATTGAGCATCCTTTGGGTAGATACCTAAAAGTGGTTTTGCTGGGTCTTGAGTGAGGTAGATTATTTCCTAATTTTCTAAGAAATTACCATACTGATTTTCAAAGCGACTGTACAAGTTTTCACTCCCACCAGCAATGGAGAAGTATTCCCCTTATCCCAATCCTCCCCAGTGTAAGATATCATTGTTTTTTTATTTTTTTTTTATCTTGACCACTCTTACAGGTGTAAGATGGAATCTCAGTTATTTTGCTGGCTAAGGATGTTGAACATTTCCTTAAGTGTCTTTCACCCGTTTGAGATTTGTTTGCTGGGAATTCTCTGTTTAGGTCTGTACTCCATTTTTTTACTGGATTATTTGTTCTTTTGATGTCAAGTTTCTTGAGTTCACTTTTGGTAAGATTGCTATTTTTAGTATGTTAATTCTACCTACCCAAGAGCGTGGAAGATCTTTCCATCTTAAGCCAGTGGGAGCTGTGTTAAACAAACAAAACTGCAGATCTTTATCAGATATTTCATTTTTATTTTAATTTTTTGAGAATTTTAGATGTAACTTCTGTATTTACACCATTTTCACTCTTCCTGTCCTATTTAGCTATGAAGGCTACAAACCCAAGCAATGACCAATTGGGCAAGATATTTTCAAGGGTGCAATAGCGATGCTTGTTCATTGGGGTAACCAACTGCCATCGAACTGGACTTAAGGTCAGCTGAACAGGGGGGAGCTCATGCCTGGTACTGTACATCTGGCCAACTGCCAGTGGCAAGTGAGATCACAGACCCCACAAGAGAGCTTACCACTGTTACTGTCCTAAAAAGAATAATTTTTAACTTCTTTCTAAATATATACCCTTATATCCACAGATAAGTATAGCTCTCATACCTTGGCAAAGAGACGTCTTTTTTGCAACAGATGGAGATGATTATAGAAATCGGCTGCTGGTCAGAACGCAGAGAATGACTGACAGTCTAGTGTCCGAGCTTAGTTGACACATTCCAGTGACAAAGTAGGACTACAGTCACACGTGTGCCATTGTCCTGGGTGCTGTGCAGAGGTGCACAGCACAGCTCGACTGCTCCAGGACTGGCCAGTAGTTTAATGAAGAAGCAGTCCAGTGAGGAAGGAGCTCATGCCTAGGTGTAGAAGGGGGTGAGGTGGCCCGAGACAGCCAACCATCCCTAGCCCTGGTCCTAGGTAGAGGATGCTATTCCTGTGGCTTGGTCAACATCAACAGTGTTGCATATGGGGAAAGTGGGAGGTACCAAGAGTTTTGATTCATGAAGGCGAGCGAGTGTTCACACTGGAGGATAAGACACAGAAAATATCACCCAAAGAGCTATTGCTCACCAGGCCCCGGAGGACCACACACAGAAGCACCCATGTGAACTGGAGGTAGGAAGGAGGAGGAATGGGGAGCACGGGGAAGAACCCTTGATGTGTTTATGTCAGGCAGGGAAGGGCCACGTGCATGGTTTGGAGCCTCTGGTTTCCAGGGGTAGCTTCTAGTTGTTGACAAGATAGATACTGGCTTAGTATGGGAGCTAAAAATAGGAGCCTGCTTCCCAGGGAGCCCTTTGCTGTCTAAGGAAGTGAGCAGTCGCAGGAGGAGCGACTAAAGTCAGTCTGAATCTGAAGTCAGCAAAGAGTTGATATGTAGAAAGCAAGAATGCTTTCTCCTCCTGCCACACCAGCGGTCCCAGACACACTGAACACTCCTGTGTCTGCCACACCAGCGGTCCCAGACACACTGAACACTCCTGTGTCTTCCACATGAGCTGCCTCTTGTTGGTGAGCACCTGTGGTGGTGTTGGTGCGGCCAGACTCCTTCCTCTGTGGGGACATTCAGGGGCACAGGCACAGGCCCACCAATTCATTCTCCCTCCCTCCCTCCCTCCCTCCCTC